>QEPC01009046.1:1473656-1523909 GCA_003113815.1 Sphenodon punctatus | reverse complement strand
CACAGCTGCAGCATGCAAAGGCAGCCCATGGCTTGAATGGATGTCAAGCAGGTGTGGATGCAGCGGTACACTGCGGTGCACGGGGCCAGCCCATGGGCACCAGGGTGGAGGCCAGCGCCCACGAACAAGCCAGGTCCCCCGCGGTCCCATCCGCCCTGGCGGCCAGGCGGCCGGCACATACTGGGGGATGATCAGCCAGGCCGGGGACTCGATGGCAGCGCTCACCACACCCCTGGTCCAGCACCAATCGGTGACCAGCTAACACGGGGCTACATGGTACATAAACGACCCAATGCAGCTGGTCCAGTTGGGCGTGGTGTGTAGAGGCAGGTGCATGGGGTTGAGCAGCGCACAGAACACGGGAACACAGAGCAGGGAGGATACAGAGGTGGACCAGGGATACAGGGAGAGTGGGGGACGGGAACATGGACCACACAGTGGTACACTTAGAGGCCAGGGCACTTGCCATCGGTGGGTTCCCGGGAGTGGGGAGCCGCACAACCATGTTGCCAGAGGACAAGCCCCCACAGCCTAGGGACATGCTGCTGAGAATCCTGGGCGCTTCCTTCATGCTGATGTGCATGGTGCTCGAGCAGATGGCCCTGCTCCTCCTGCCAAGGTGCAGCTCCGTCCTCCAGGGGGCACAGCGTCAGAGGGCAGCGAAGCTGAGGAGGGCAGCAACATTGCGATGGGTGTGGCAGACAGCTGTTCGTCGCCATGCCATGTTGGGCACCGCGATGTCCCAGCAAGCTCGGCTCATCCTGGTCCGGTGGTCCCTCAACATGTACGGGCGCTGTGTGACCCTTCTGACCCTGTGATGGCACTGGACACGTTCCCTCACCAACGACTGGTGGGAGAACATGCTGACCACCTGGACGGATGAGGAATGGACGGACCACTTCCAGATGACCTGCTCTCTCCTGACCCGGTTAGGGGAGCTCCTGAACCCCCATCTACCGAGGCAAGAGACCAACATGCACTACCCGCTGCCGCCAGGGATGCGAGTGGCCATGGTGGTGTGGCGGTTGGCCACCCCTGATTCCTGCAGGAGTGTGGGGGAGCAGTTCAGGGTGGGGACGGCCACCATGATGTTTGTGACCTGATTGTGGAGCTCCTCCTCGAGCGGGTCATCCAGCTCTGTGATCCCGAGGAGGTGATACGCGGCTTTGAGGACCTGGGGTTTCCCCATTGCATTGGGGCAATTGACAGCACACACATCCCCATCATACGGCCCCCACATGCAAAGATCGACTACATGAGCAGGAAGCAGGCCTTCTCCATCAATCTGCAGGGCATCGTGGCTCACAGGGGCCTTTTTATTGATATGTACATGGGCCAGTCGGGGTGGAGCCATGATGCGCGTATAATGCATGCATCCCCGTTCTACGCTCGCATGTTTGATGGGGAGATCGCCCCCCAACCTGTACCGCATGATAGAGGGCTTTCCTATGGCCCCTGTTGTGATAGGGGACCCTGCCTACCCACTCAGCCCTTGGCTCATGAGGACCTATCCAGTGGCGCGCAACCCTGCCCACTGCCTATTCAACGAGTGCCTGTCATCATCACGTAGTGTGGTGGAGCAGACCTTCAGACTCCTGAAGATGCGCTGGCGCCTCTTGATCAACAGGAGCCAGTTCGACCTCGACCACACCCCCATCCTTGTCCTGGCGGCATGCATCCTGCACAATGTATGCGAGACTAGAGGCACAGCCCTGGACAACTCACCACCTGTACAGAGGGCAGGCCTCGTGCTCCTCTACCAACATGCCCAGGGCGGGATGCCCTCTGCCACTGTATCGTTGCCCAGGCGGCCAACGACAGGGCCATGCCCGACCCACACCCCAGTCCATAAACCTGTGTACCCCATCTATAAAGCTGGGTAGTACCCTTTACCTGCCACATTGCCTCTGTGCCATGTGTGAACTAGGGTGTCCTGGGAATGGGTCCAGTGGGTTGCCTGGGTGCGTGAGCCCTCCCTTCGCTGCCAGCCGCGGGGTGCTCCGGCACTGCACTGTCCTGTCCTGCATGCCACCACTTGCCGGCCCGCGTGTGCAGGGTCAGTGTGCACGTGTTCGAGGCACCACAACTGCTTGCGGCCTCACTGGGATGCCCCCCGGCTCCATCGGCTTGGCAGGCACTGGACCGCACCCTCACCCTGCCGGTGTACCCCTGCCAGCCCCCCCCCGGCACCATTCCCGAGACAGAGGAAGCGAAACAGAGGTACGTTTGCAACTTGTTTATTTGTGGGAGAACTGTATGATGGGATGGGGGGGGTTTATCATCTGGGGCGCCATCGCCCCCACTTGGCCGCACCACCAGGGCTCGCAGGCCAGCGAGTCCTTGCTGCCGCCGATCACAGCGATTGCCGACCAGACGGCCCGGGCTCCCTGTCATCCACTGGCTGCTCCACATCTGCCTCCAGTGCAGGTCCCTGCAAAGATGAACAAGCATGGGGTGAGCATTCCACATGTGCATGTGGCTCCTTCTCACACCAGGGCCCAGCCCACTGGGTGTCCCAGGAGCGCCCTGTGTGCCCCCTAATCCCCGCAAGAGCTAAACACTAGTCATGGAGCAACCTCAACTGAACCAATCACTTGTACGGACACAACAATATTATTATAGACCATGTATGTTTTACTACTGGATTGTTGTGCTGTTACATGTGCTTTGTTCACTTGTGGTTGCTCCACGTCTAGTGGAGTGCGTGTGCTTGCAGTAGGTTGTTCCATTACATCCCTTCCGGTATGTTGCCTTTTTCTTTTACCCCTCTTCCCCATCTGGCCCCCCCTGGGATTGTGTCCCCAACCCCTGGGGGCCAGGGGTGCTGCGGCCTTACCGGAGAGGGTGGGGCAGTGGCCAGGGGCGGTTGGTTGTCCTGGGGCACCGGGTCCTGGGGTGGGGGCATTGCTTCCCAGTGGAGGGGTCAGGGTTGCAGCTGGGGGGGTGCGGGAGGGGTGTGGGTTGGAAGGGCGGCCCCACTGGCATTTCGTGGTGGCCTATGTGTGGGAGGGGGACCCCGTGGACAAGGCCCGGGAAGGGATGCTGCTGCGGGAATCATGGCTGGCCAAAGTGCAGCGGGCGAGCGCCTGCACCGGTGGGTGGCCGCCGTGATGTTGGTCGGCTGCCAACCCTCCATCCGTAGCCTGGCGGGCCCTGTCACACTGGGGGGGTTCCCGCTGCAGGGCCTCCACCGCCTCCCCCATGAGGTCCATGAGCCTTGCAGTCTGACCCTCCAGCCTGTCACAGGTGCGCTGCTGCTCACGTTGGAGGGCGGCAGCCTGGCGCCTGTCCCAGAGGTGCTCGGTGCAGGACCAGGCCATCATGGCCGCCAGCATCTCCCGGTCCCTTTTCCCCTCCCCTCTTAGGAGCTCCCTGGTAAGCATGAACGCCTGGGAATGAACTTCAGCTAACCGTCTTGATTCCTCGAGCAGCTCCCTTGCAAGGTCCTCCCTCCACCGCTGGCTCCTGGCCCGCATCTCCCGATTCCTCTCCACACTGCAGGCAGCTGCACCCCTCGCATGAGCAGGTTACCATTCTGTGAATGAGAGGTTGCATCCCGTGATAGTACGGCCAGCCAGTGTGCACCACTGCCCCCTACTGTGGTTCCCAGTGTGTCACGTGGGGCAGCCCCCGTGTTGTAGATGCTCCACCGTTTCCCTCCCCTGTGGGACCCCCCTGCCCTGCCTCTTATGGGATCACCCCCTGGCAGCGACTCCCTGCCAGTGGGGCCCATGTCTGTCAAGTGTTACATGAGATCCACTGTGGGGCCAACTGCCCCTCCCACCTGTCCCCTCCACACCAACCCCTGTAGGGCACAGGCAGTTGGGGGTACGTGACCCCGGGGGCCTCCTTTCCTACCCTGTAGCACCGCCCACCTCCGCGCCGTGCCCCCCTGTGGCCCCTTGGATGGTGTCCCCTACCGTAGCCGTGCGCCTCACCAGGTAGTGGGGGTGCAGCCGGTCCCGCCTCATCCACCTCCTCCTCTGCAACCTCCACCTCATGCACCTCCAGGCTACCTTGGACTGCAATTGGAATGGGGACTTGTTAGTGTTTACCGGCACCCCGGCCCCGGTCGCTGCGACTCTGCCTGGGCCTCCCCCCTCCCCTGGGCCCGCTGGGCCGGTCGTACCTGGATCCTGTTCCTCCGCCTCCTGGGGGCCATCCCGGGTCTCCGCTTGCTCCGCGCATGCCCCCCTTCCCTGTGGCTGGGTGGCCTGTGGGTTTTGTGGACGCATGCAGAGGGTGGTGGTACTGTGATCGGATCCCTGGGGCACCTCCTCCCCCTGTGAGATGGGGCTCTGCCCTCCTGCTTCCTGGCTAGCCTCGCTGGGGGCAGCATCCCTCCCCCTGCTCCGTGGGATCTAGCGGGGGTGTGTGTTGTGTGTTGGTCCTCCATCTGCCCCTGGCGAAGGCGCTGCTGTGTGTGCGGGAGGCCATAATGTCCCCGTCCATGCAGAGGAACTTGTCCAGCTCCTCCTGCAACTTGGCTGTGTGAATGGCACGGCCGGACCTGAGATTGTTGTCCTTGATATGTTTATATCCGGACCTCAAGTACTTTGCCTGCTGCATGCACTGAATGACATCCATATTGTACCCCTGCCATTGCATCTCCTGGGTGATGGCTTCATAGACCTGTCTGGTCTTGTAGCTGCACACCAGGTTGTGCTGAACCCTTTTTGATCCCACACGCGTATGAAGTCCCTGATCTCCTGCCTGGACCAGGGCTCTCCTTTTTGGGACCCGCGTGTGGGGAGCCCTCCAGCTTGGCGGCATGGGGCCCGCACGGTGGCTGTGGTGGCTGTGGAGATGGTCCTCACCTGTTGGGGGTATTGCATTGGGGTTAGTCATGGTCCCGCTGCCCCCTCCACCCCCCATGGGGCTTCTCCTCCCCTCTCCCCCCTGGGGTGCCCTTCTGCTCACCTGGCTGTCTGGAGGGGTCCTCCTCAGCCATCTCCTTGGTTGTGCAGTGCTCCGTTGTCTGGGTGCTGTCCTAGGGGGATGGGTTAGCCGGCTGCTGCCTGCCCTGTGTTCCCTTGGCTGTGGTGTCGGGGCTGGGGCGCAGCCCTTCCATCCTGGGTTGGGGTGGTTCCCTCGCTCTTACCTCACTGTCTCTGCTGCTCCTCTGGCTGTGCCCTGTGGATGTGCTGAGCTGGGGGTCCTCGGTCAGTACCGTGGCTGCTGTGTGCCCTCAGCCCTGTGCTGGGAGGCGTGTGCTATGGTTAGCTGAGTCACGTCCCACCCCTGCACCGCCTGGCCGGGACCCCCTCCCTGTACTTCCTGCCCAGGACTCCCCCCCGGGTACTCCTGGGTCCCCGTGCTCACCCATCCCCGTCCTGCGCATGGGATGGCGTTGATTCCCTTGGTCTTGTTGAGTGCTTTACTCATGACCATCATGGGAGCCCGCGCACGCGTGTCATGGTTCCGCCCTCCTTTATGGACTCTCAGCTGGACGTCCGGCGTCACCCCTGGTGGGCGTGTCTGCGTGGGGGCACATGTGTGACCCTTTATTCCGGCGCACAGCGGTCCCACCGTTCCCGCCCACGTGGGTGTGGGTGTTTTTGGTTTTTCATGGACGCTCAGGTGTTGAACACCCATCTCCACCCACAGAGGGTGCCAGCTCCCTCCCAGCTGCTCCGTGGGTGTTGGTGGGTGGGTCGGGCATGCGCACCCACCCACTTGTGGACTTTTACACAGACGCTATCCCACCCATGCGATGGGTGTTTCCGGGTGTTCGTGGGTGGGTGGTGTCCGTGTAAAAGTGGCCGCAGAGTCTAGGAATTCTGGGGTGAGAAAACAATGCAGAAACATGATGCTTTTGACTAGATGGCTCTGGTTTTCATTGACCTCATGCATTTAGGGGACTGAGCCATCTTCCCAATGCATGGGGATAGGTTAGATAAGAGAAGGACAAATGCCATATAACTTATGATAGAATAATTGGGTGGAAATTTTCCATTGAGGGGGAGGATCTGCATAAGCATGCTTGAAGGATCTACTTTAGATTAGAAACAAAAAATACAGTATGGAAAACACTTCTTTTTTCTTTTTTGCATAAGAATTCTACCGACATATACAGATGAATATGGGCTGTCAATCTACAAAGGCTTCAAATAACTTATGTTTTCTGTTTTGCACAGACCTTAATGCTGGGGAGATCCTTCAGATGTTTGGGAAGATGTTTTTTGTTTTTTGCCAAGAATCCGGATATGACACAATCCTACGTGTCTTGGGCTCAAATGTCAGAGAATTTTTGCAGGTAAGAAATCTGTGGCAAGTCATTTTACCAAACCTATTCACTACAGTCAGAAATTGTTGAGACCAAAGCTGAACTGATTCAGTATCCCCCAAAATGGGTATACCTGGGTGTGGCAGGGCACAGCCTTGTCAGGCTGCTATCCCTTTATTAGCAGTGGGCGCCAGGTGGGGTGATACTGGTGCTGGGTGTGGTGAAGCCAGCCCTAGGAAGAAATCAACCTGAGTTGAGGAGAGGCTGAAAGCCTGAACAGAGAGTGGGCAGACATTGACCCTTTAAAGCTAAGGAGTCTGAAGCTTGGCCACACCCACTCTGGGACTATAAAGGAAGCAGCCTGAGACAGAGGAGTCAGTCAGTCCCTGTCTCTGGAAGGAAGCACATTTCTGCTAGGAAGGCTAAAGAGGGATAAGCAGCAGAGAGAAAAACCAGAAGTGGACTTCTGAGGTCAATCCTGTAAGTGTGAGTAGCCAGCCAATGGACTGTTCCTTGGCTAGGCTGGGGCTAGACAGAGCTTGGGTTGCCAGAGGGGGTGCATTGCTGGTATTAGTTAGGCTGTGAAGAGCTACATATAGAACAGGGGTGGGGAACCTCAGGCCCAGGGGCTAAATGTGACCCATGGCAAGTTTTTATGTGGCCCCTTTCCACTTCCTGGATCTTGCGCTTGGATCCAGTTCTTACCTCCAATCACTGAAAAACTGAGCTCAAGGGAAAGGGAGCAGAGATAGGGTCATGCAAACAAGGATAGGGGACAGTTCCATGGCACAGATCCATGATTTGGGCCCTCCTTTCGTTGAGTGCATCTCTTAAGCACCCCAGTCCCAACTTCTGTACAGCCCTCGGAGCTTGCGCAAGCTTTCAAAGTGGTCCCCAGGAGGGACAAGGTTCCCCGCCCCTGGTATAGAGACTATGTAAGGGCCAAAGGCTGTCTGGCCCCTAGTGACTTGTTGGGCCCTAATCCTGACACCACTTAACCCTGATACTGCCATCCTGTTACACTGATGAATTTCCGGTACCTGAATTGACCTCAAAACACTGGAGTCTGATTAGTACCCAATTGCAATCCAATTTGGGTATCCAGTGTCCTGGAATGTCAGCTTCTGGTTCCGGAATATCAACTTCCAATACACATTTTTTTACTTCCATCCTGATTTTTTTCCACTTAAGACACCTATTTTTTTTGGTTTTCTGTCCTGGAAAGTCAAATTACAGCCCTGATTTTTTGACTTCTGGTCCCAGTTTTTATGTTTTCCGTCCCAATATACTGATCAGTAATTGGAAAATTAAAAAATAAGTAGTAAGTACTGGAAACTGGCAATTTTGGGGGGTATATCTGTGCCTGATCGCTACCCAGGTACTGGTGAGAGTACTCAGAAATGCGGTATTTCCTGTGGATACTAAATTTAGTACCCATTTCAGCTCTAGTAAGACACAAGAAATCCTGTTAATCCTGTCGAAGTCTGGTTCTCATTGAATGAATGAATGAATGAATGACCTTTATTGGATCAGCAAATTTGCTATTACCATTAAAAAGCAAATATTTCAAATAAATAAATAAAATACATAAAATAGTAAATATTCAACTAAATATAAACAACCCCTTTCACATATAAACAAGTCTGAGATAAATATCTAGAATAGGTCTTACCATCAGAAGATAAAACTATAGGTTCTTTACCACACAGAAAACTCAGCCCTGTGACACTCTGAGTTCACGCTTTAAGGCCAGCATGAACATCGCCACCAGTTTAAGTTGTGTCACATCTGTTAAAGCAAGGAGCGTGAGGTAGGTGTTGACAGGATTTTGAGAGTCTGCGGGAATAATATCCCTGATCCACTGCTTCCTCAATAATGAATAGCGTGGACACTGGAAGAGGACATGTGGGAGAGTCTCTATCACTTCTGGACAGCACCTACAGATCCTGAGTTCTTTGGGTATTTGTTCTCTCCTCCCTTTGACCTCCGCAGTGTCAAATAAGTTAAAACGAAAAAGCATCACCATTCTACGCAGCCTTGGGTCTTGTAGCTGCTCTAAATAGGGTTCTAAACCTACAGCGGTTTTAACAATTGGATATTGATAAGAGATTCTGCTCATACTAAGCAGTTCCAACTCCTTTCGGTGAGCCCATTTTTTAATTCTGATCCTAAGCTCCCTCTTCGAGAGTCTACTATCCGGCACCCCTCCCTCCTCTAGTGGGAGGGGGATTTCCTTAGCAATTTAAAAAAAATATCCTATCCAGGGGTACTGAGGCACACCCCGATGCTCTATTTGCTCTACATAACAGCTGCCTGCTATGCCTACCCCTCCTCCTATCAGTTGCTTCCATAGAGAAAACAATCTAAGAATTAGATGTACAAATATGGTGAACATGCCTGTTTCCAGACTAAGCATTGGGAGTGGGGTCGCTTTAGGTGCCCCCAAAATCCTACGCAGAAAATGATTCAAGGGGACTTCAACTGTACTCGAATAGCCCAAAACAGTTATTTCCCCTCCATAAGTCAGGCTAGAAATAACTTTAGATTGAAAAATATCCAACATCTGACTTATGCTAGCTGCTGGAGCTGCTTAGTACAGCCTGAGAAGGGCACCTACTGTTTGCTTCGCTTTGCATATTAACCTATCCTAATTCTTATTCCAGCGATTATTCGAGGCAAATGTCACTCCCAAGTACGTATAATGTCACTCCCAAGTACGTACGTATTGAACAGGCGAGAGTTCTTGCCCCCCTTCCTACCACCTATACTTCTGACGTGATTTTCCAAATGACATGACATTCGACTTTCCTATATTAATGCTAAGAGCGTTATTTCTACAGTACTTTTGGAGTGCTGACAGGGTCTGCAGGAGGCCTTTCCTAGTTTGGGAGAGAATAACAACATTGTCAGCATATAGCAAACAGGATATAGGCCTATCCCTGATCCGCGGTGGAGTTGAGTTAGACATAGAAATAGAGGGAACAAGATGGTCAATATATAAATTAAGAAGGAGTGGTGCAAGTAAACACCCCTGTCTCACCCCTTGATGAACGGGGAATTCCCGAGTAACCCTCCCTCCAGAGTCCATCCTGATCACTGCCTTAGAATCTTGATGAATACTAATAAGAAGGTCCAATAATCCTGGGGGGATCCCCATCTTTTTTAATTTGGCCCATAGATGATCCCTGTGGACAGAGTCAAATGCTTTGGCAAAGTCTATAAAAGCTGCAAAAAGATTTGCGCTTTTGATGACCACATACTTGTCAATCAGGTGCTGAAGAACAAAACAGTTGTGTATTGTCGATCTGGCCTTCCTAAATCCAGTCTGTTCTTCTTTGAGGGGGTGATCTAATTCAACCCATTTTTCTAACGATGTCAGCAAAGTTCTAGTATATAGTTTGCCTAAGATAGGAATCAAACTGATTGGCCTATAACAGGCTGGATTCCCCTGCTTGAAGAATGGCACTATCTCAGCTATTGCCCAATCCGGCGGTGTCTTCTTGAGACTATTGACTAAGGTGAAAAAGGTGGCTAAGAGAGGGATCCACCAGGATGCAAAGCTCTTAAAAAGTTCCGGGGGTACACCATCTATCCCCGGAGCCTTACCCAGGGCAAGTTTGTTCACAGCCAACGCCACCTCCTCCTCTGTTACATATGTGGCAAAAACATAATTGTCTCCTCCCCCAGTGACCTGATCCATCTCTTTGGTGACCTCTATTGGGGCTAGGTAAGATCCTGCATACATAGTGGAATAGTACGATACCCAATCCTCCTCCAATATGGGGGCTCCACTCCTAATCCCTCTAGGGCATTGACCAATTTCCAGAACTTCTTTGAATCTTGAATCCAAGCAGCCACCTGTATTTCTGTCCATAATTGGGAAGCTTTACATTCCTTTTTTTCCTTAAGTAATTTACAATAGTTCCTCCTAAGGCGTACAAATTCTTGCCAGTCTCCCTCTAGCCTAAACCTGGTCCACTGTTTTTTAGCCCTTATGAGATTCCACTTCTCTTTCCTACAAACACCATCATACCAACTTTTAGAGTCTACTCGGCTCTTAGGTTGCTTACCGGGGGGTGATTTCTTAATATATATCCAAAAACTATCCAGCGCCTTCTGTAACTGAGCCCAAGCTTCTACGTAGTCATGTGCCTTCAGTATCCCACAACTAAGGGCAAAACCTATCGGGGAGAACAAAGTCTGGGCAATTAGGTTACTCCCTGGTTGGGTCCATTTGGTCCTTATAACTTCTTGGCCCAGAAGTTCTTCCTCTCTTTGTCCATATCCCACACTCTGCACAAACTCGAGGCATAATGGAGAATGAGAACCCTCCGGTCTCTTAACTACTTGGAAATTCCTAATCATACAGAGAGCTTCTGGTGCCAAGCAAATATAATCAATCACACTTGCTCCATTAAGGGAGTCAAATGTGTGCTCCCCCAAAGGGTCAGAGGGGAAACACCCGTTAGCAGTTACAAGCCCTTGCTCAACTAAGAGCTGAACCAATTGGTCCCCATGTCTATTTGACCCCAAGTCTAAAGACTGTCTGGGTAGCAAGCCCCAGACAGAAAAGATCTCGGGGTTCAACCACTCATCTTCTACAGCCGCCGTCCTGGCATTGAAATCCCCTAGAAAGATACTACTATGGGGATACTTCATATTGATTTCAGTAAGAAGGTCATTTAATTGGTCCCAGCATCCTTCCTCATAATAGGAGGAAGATTCTGGGGGAATATATACATTACTAACTACAAGTAGGCCTAAATTATGGACCATAAGTGCCAAGGCTAAGCAATTTTGGATGGAGGTTGCAATACGGTGCAGCCTTAATACCTTTGAAGGGGATACAGGGGTGATCACTCCTGCCGACTTCCTCCTTTTCTTGGCCATTGAAGTCTCTGGCTCCCCGTACATCAGATAATCTGCAAATGTAAATGTCATAGTTTCCGAGGCCAACATCCAAGTCTCTTGGAAACAAATTGTATCGCTAGCTCTAACAAAATCTCCCCATTCTAAATCACCCAGTTTTGACTTGAGCTCTTCTATGTTCCATGAGGTACATCTTAGGGCTGAGCCCTGCAGCTGTCATCATAATATTTTGGGGTCACCAGCACATGCGTTCTGAGATAGAATTTCTCTACTGTCCTTAGGGACTCCACTCATATCCTGATCATCAGGGCCAAAGGGCAGTTGGACTCTATGAAGGACAGTACCCTCTAAATGGGAGGGAAATATCCGAGCAGATAGGATCTGCTGCATAGGTATCTCCTCCCATCCTCTCCATGCTATTCTTCTGACCCACGGAGCAACTGGCAGTGGCGGCCACTGGCAGTGGTGGGTGTGGGTGGAGATGGGTGTTGGCCAGGAGCAAACACTCACCAACACACACCGAAAGTGGCGTTTACACAGACGCCCCCACCCATCTCCACCCAGGGAAATGCTCCCCACCCACCGGTCAACACCCATCTCCACCCAGAGGAACTGGGTGGAGGCATTATGTGTGCACAGGGCCCATGGTGATTGGCTGCAGTGGTNTGCACAGGGCCCATGGTGATTGGCTGCAGTGGTGCCCTGCAACATGTATAATAAAATGTAACACCCATTTTGTGGGTGTTAGAGTGTCTGTGTAAAAAGGGCCTTTTGAGTTGCTCCACATCCTCCCTCCTACACCCTTCCTCCCTGAGCTGGGTGGGGTGGCAGGCTGGGTGCCTGCCTCTGACTGGCACTGCATGTGCTGCTGTTTATCTGAATAATGGTCTTCAAGGGGACAACTTCAATTGCTTATAAAATTGGGGACCTTTATCAAATTGTCCTGTAGTTTGGCAGGGAAGGTGTGGAATATATTCCTGCCAAATGTCTTATAAACAGGATGGAATATAAAAATGGTACAGTCAGAAATGCATTTTCAAGTTAATGGCATATAACATCATGACCCTTTATCCAATCATTCTGAAATCTAGCAAAATTGGTAATCTCGGGGAGAGACATAAAATTCCCAGGTTTCATGTAAATTGAATGGAAGATACAGAAGTTGTAGCCAGCAATGTGTATGCAGCTTTTCTTAAAATCACTACATTCAATTGCTTATAAAATTGGTTCCCTTTATCCAATCTTTCTGAAATTCAGTAAAAATCTTGCCCTCCACTGGGGGTATACTGTTTGTAAGTTACATCAGAATTGAATGAGAAACAAAAAAGATATAGCCAGAAATGTGTTTTTCAGTTTATTCCCATTATTTCAAAAACGAAAATTTGTTTTTGGTATTATTATTCTTTTCGTTATTTCAATAACAAAAAATAAAATGAAAAGTTTTGTTTTTGTTATCATAACAAAAAATAATTGCACACCCATAAAAGATATTGATGTATGTATTTGTATAACAGAAATGTATAATGGCTCCATGTGAATTTGCGCTAATATTGCTGAGCTGTGTACAAACACATAAGAAAAGACAGGCCCTATTTCCTGATTTGAAGATCTACATTTTAAATACAATAGATAAATATGTTTTTTAAAAAAACTGGAAGGAATCCTGATGGTTTTGTTTCCTTATCGTTGGAAACACTGGAAAGAAGTTTTGTTAGTTTATAGAAAACTGCTGGTTAGTCTAAGCAGAAAAAGGATAATTTAAAAGGCAAAAATGGAAAATATATTAAAAACTAATATTTAGTTTTTGGAAAATGTAACCTGTCTTGTTGGATTAAGATAGGCCCATTTCACACGAAACGTGCCCCTCCCCCCATGCCCACGTGTGGGAATGGGTGCGGGGCACCCGTGTGATTGCCGTTGCAGGTGGGTGGGGATGCATGCGCTCTCCTGATCTCCACTGATCCCCACCCATAGCCCACGCACGAAGCCATCAGCTGAAACGGCGATGGCTTTGTATGTGGAGATCGGTGGAGGTGGGTGGAGATGGGTGTGTGTCCGTGTAACAGCTGCTCATGCACCGCACACCCACTGCAGCACACACCATCTCCCCTGCGCTGCGGCCTGTCTGAAAAGGGCCATAAATCTGCCACTGATGGGGTGCATGTAAAAGATAGGCAGCATGGAGACAAATGCAATTTGAGAAATCCCAAGTGTACTTTTACGTTAAAGACTGTCTAAAGAAAATCAATGGAACATAAAGTGGTGGTTAATTTCAGATATTTAAGGGAACGGTTTATGTGTCTCTAATTTTCAGAACAGGAGCATAAAAGCTCTTTGTTTCATTTCTTTTTGCCCAAAATAACTAGATACAGAACAAAGCACAAACACCTGAGCAGCAAAACTGTTGCCATTGAGGACATTGACACTCCATATAACATCCTACAATATTATAAATAGCTTAATAGCTTCTATTAGGTTATATATGTACATCCCCACGGCGTCATTTTAAAAAATGAAGTAAGAGGGATGTGGGGAGGGACATGTCTTCCCCTGAATTTGGGATACAGGAGAGTGTACCTTGTACCACTTTATTCTTTGCTGGTATTTGAATTCTAGTATATGGGAAAATGAGCATAGCCACTACCACTTTCTCCAGGTGCTGGGAAAGTGAAACTGCTGGCTACAAGGAGCAGAATGGCATTGGTGCTCTCCCAAATAGTTTGGGAAGTGACGGTGGCTACAGATGTGAGGGTCTGAAGAAAAAAAAAAAGGAAACTTTAAGAAAAATAAAGTACTCTCTCTCACCAAGGGAAAGGGGGGGGGGGGGGAGGGATCATTTCCATATTTGGGAGGGGGGAGAACCTTTCCCCCTGTAATTTGTTGTATTTTTCCAGACCCTCACATTTCTAAGACCCTTTTCATGCAAGACATCCCCACCCATCTCCACGCAGTTTTGCTGCCTGGAGATGGGTGGAGGTGAATACCGCGGGGGATGGGTGGGGGTGCGTGCACGCTCCCACACTACACCCATCTCTACCCATCCCCCACACATGGAGCAATGGACTCCAATGCCCGATGCTCCGTGCGTGGATGAGTTTGTGCTGGTGGGAATGGACGCATACCCATCCTCCCACCCACTGTGGTCTGTTTAAAAATGTCCAATCTGTGGCATCCTCGAATCCAGTTTCGTATCTGGTGTTGGCTGTGGCTTAGGGATGTGCAATTTGTTTCTTTATTATCAGTTACAAAAATGACGGAGCCCCATTCATTTTAGTAACTAATGTTCTGAAAGTGAATGATTATGCAAACAACATGTTTGCTTTCATTTTTGTTTTTTATTTTCATTTCATTTTATTAAAATATAAAATTAAAAAAATCACTGTGCATGTGTAAAATTGCCAAACAGCACCATTCTGTACATATGCATCCTTTTCCAAAATGACACCGGCATAGTCCTTTTTTCCGTTTTGGAAAAGGGCTGCACATGCACAGAAAAGACCCGGTGCTCATTTTGCACATGTGGAGTGATTTTTTTTATTTTTATTTTTTTTAAATTCTGTTAATTAAACAAAAAAACACAAAACATAAAACAAAAATGAAGGGGGTTATTAAGAAACCCACAAAAACAGATGGGTTTTTAACTCATAAAATGAAAATGAACAAGGTAAGTGCTGCTCACCCCTACGTGGCTATAATGGTAATGAGGATCCAACAACAACCCTGGCAATGGAGAAGGTAGAGTTTGAAAGTCCGAGAGCAGAAGTGTTCTACCACCTCCACGCACACACACCCATGACAGTTCATACTGTACTGCATCCATGCATACATCTTTAGGCTTTACTGTACTACCGGATTCAAACACCTTTCAGCTTGGATGATCTGAGGCAGTAGTAAGATACCTTTGACAGCACCCGTCTTTCATGTATCTTAATAGCCCCTGGAGAACCATTATTACAGGAGCAGTTCTGTCCCCTGGATTGGGAATTCTGCATGTACATAAGAACATAAGAAGTGCCATACTCGGTCAGACCAATGGTCCATCTAGCCCAGCATCCTGTCTCTGACAGTAGCCAATCACGGTGGCTTGGTAGAAGCACCCAACAGGTTACAATGGGAGCTCCATTCCCTGTTGTTACCCAGTTCCCGTCATGTTCCCTGATCCTGTCTGGCTAATAGCTGCTAATGAACCTATCTTCCAGAAACCTGTCCAAACCTCTTTTAAACTCAGCTATAGTACTGGCCCTTACCACAGCCTCTGTCTGTAGATTCCACAACCCAATTATACGCTGAGTAAAAAAATATTTTCTTTTATTTGTTTTAAACTTGCCACCCATGAGTTTCATGGAGTGTCCCCTAGTTCTAGTACTAGCTGAGAGGGTAAATAACTGCTCCTTGTTTATTAGTTCCACACCACTCATGATTTTATAGACATCTATCATATCTCCTCTCAGTCGTCTCTTCTCCAAACTGAAGAGCCCCAACCTACCAAGCCTCTCCTCATATGGGAGCCCTTCCATGCCCTTGATCATTTTTGTTGCCCTTCTCTGTACCTTTTGTAGTTCAGCTATGTCTTTTTGGAGTTGGGGCGACCAGAACTGCACACGATATTTGAGGTGCAGTCGCACCATTGATTTGTATAGAGGCATTATGACATCCTCTGTTTCATTTTCTATCCCCTTCTGAATAATTCCTAACATTCTATTTGCTTTTTTGACTGCTGATACACACTGCGCTGTGGATTTCATTGTATTGTCCACAAACACCCCCAGATCCTTTTCCTGAGTAGTAACTCCTAGCTTAGTACCCAGCATTGTGTACGTATAGTTTGGATTATTTTCCCCTACATGTATCACTTTGCACTTGTCCACATTAAATCTCATTTGCCATTTAGATGCCCAGGCACCAAGTGTCATCAGATCCCTTTGCAGTTCCTCACAGTCTGCTCATGTTTTAACTACCTTGAATAACTTGGTGTTGTCTGCAGATTTGATCACCTCACTCTTAACACCCTTTTCCAAATCATTAATTAATACATTAAACAGCACCGGTCCCAATACAGTACCCTGAGGCACATCACTTTTTACATTTCTCCTTTGTGAAAACTGCCCATTTAGTCCAACCCTTTGCTTTCTATCTTTTAACCAGTTTCTGATCCATAGTAAGACACTATCTCCTATCCCATGACTTTTTAATTTTCTCCAGAGTCTCTCATGAGGGACCTTATCAAATACTTTCTGGAAATCCAGGTACACTATATCTACTGGGTCTCCCTTGTCCACATGCTTATTTACACCCTCAAAAGAATTCCAACAGGTTAGTGAGGCATGACTTACCTTTACTAAATCTGTGTTGACTCTTCCCCATTAAGCCATGTTTGTCAACATGCCCTGTAATTCTGTCCTTAATGATGGTTTCCACCATTTTGCCCGGCACAGATGTATTCCCCAAGGGTTGCCTTTAGTAATCTCTCTAGCTCTCTACTCTAACTCGCACCATTTCAAGCCACCATACATACAAATATGGGAGACTGGTCCCACTCCCCAAACCCAAAGGGATTGTCGCTGCCTGGAAGTGCAAGGTTTATCCTCCCCTTGTACACTGAAAGAAGGGCTGGGACCAGATGATCTCACAAATTTTGGGCTCCTTGATGTCATTTGTTGATTATTGCGATATATCAATACAATGAAGACATAAATTCAAAGCCAACGAAAGAGTGAAGGATGAAGTGCAAGCTAAATACAGCCCAAGGAAGCAATTTCTAATAGACTCATTTCCTTTGGAGGCTTCCCAAGAGAAGAGGCAGCTGTTGGAGCTTTTCACAGCTCACAGTTCAAGCTGCTTCCCTAGCTTTGAGGATCTGCAGATGCTGAATAATATGGGGTGATACAACTTACATGTTCCAATCATCCTCGTTTTACCTCTCCCAGATGTGATGAAACATAATACATCAACAAAACAAACCTGACATTAGAAAATGCAAAAGCAAAAGAGAATGTTGAGAAGATGAGTGACTTGATAAGCTAAATATCCTAATCATGACAAGTGTATTAGTAGATGATGATATTGGGTGGAACCCTGTTCAGCCTATTAGACAATAGACACTACTTTTATTGAAGTTTTTATACAGGAAGTAATGATTATTACTAGAATTATAAACTGAGTCTGCATTTGATCCTCCTCCCTGTCTAACATCCTCATCTAATCTGGTTTCCAATGACTCAACCATGTTTTGGTGCCAGAGAAGAACTGATTCTTGCCAAAGTTTTAGGTTAATGGAATGAGGTGTCTAGAACATATGGAGAGTTTGAAACATGGGTTTTGTTTTGTTTTGGGGAGACATTAAACTTTCCTTTGAAATATTGCATCTCAACAATGACTTGTTACTACACCCATTCTGAAAAAAGTAGCCTGGAGAAAATCGGTTTCTTTGCTTGTGTAAATATAGCACACTCTCCCATTTTCTCAGTCAGTTGGGGTTGTTCCTTGTAGTACCAGTGGGTGAACTAGAAACATTCTCTGCTCTTTGGGGACAACATCAATAGTCCTTTTTCAGAACTTAGAAACCCAGAGTAGAAACCCAGCAGTGTAAGCTGCCTGCAAGTCCTGACTTCAGGATCTGCAAAGGATTGTTGGAATCCTAACATTCAGGGTCAGCTTTAGGTGTTTTATTGGACAGGGCAAAAGAGGTTAGAGGTATTCCATCCACCAGTTTTTTCTCACTCGAACACAAATTTGGCAGCATGTGGGTGTCCTTCAGCAGAGCAAAGAGGATTTGCTTACACTATGTGCCCCCTCAAGGCACCCAGTGCAGTTGCCTGGCCATCCCCTCTCCTTAAAGACACCCAGGGCTGTCTAGCTGAGAAATGTGCTATGCCAGTCTGCTTAACTCTTTAAATGGGCTGCTTGACTTTCTTGCATCCCCTAGCTTTGCATCTGCTACTATTTCTATTCCTAATTGTTCTAAAATTCTCTTTGCAGAATCTGGATGCTCTGCACGACCACCTTGCTACCATTTACCCAGGCATGCGTGCCCCTTCCTTTAGGTGCACTGATGCAGAGAAAGGGAAAGGTCTCATTCTGCATTACTACTCGGAGAGAGAAGGGCTCCAGGATATTGTCATTGGAATCATCAAAACTGTTGCTCAGCAGATCCATGGTACAGAAATAGATATGAAGGTAACATTTAATATCTCTTCACTGGAAATTGAACTTTCATAACACTGGATGCACTCTGTGGCATAGTGGGCCAATAATATTTTTAATGCTTTCATTCTCTGTGAGAGTCTTGAAAAATTGCCCATTTCCTCTTATTTTAACACTTGATCTTCAAGACACCATGCTTCAACTTCCAGAGTTCCTTCTAGCCAAGCCCTTAATCACAAAAAGGCATTGTGGCGTCTAAGCATCTCCCAACTCTTCATTTCGCTGCACTGGAGATTCCTACTTCTTACTAACTATATTGTAGTGTAGTGTTTCCCAAACACTTTGCTTGTGTGACTCCATTTTGAGACTTTACTATAATTCCACAACTTTAGGCAGCAACAAAGCAACGTGTACCAAATATCAATAAGCCTGTTGACTGTATGAACAGATGGGTTGCAGCTAGGGGTGTACAATTTGTTTTGATATTTTTAGTTACTAAAACTAATGGAACTCAATTCATTTTAATAACTAATGTTATGAAAATGGATGAATAAGCAAACTATTATTATTTGCTATCATCCGTTTTTGTTTAAAACATAAAAAATTGCATGCGCAAATGGCCACTAGGGCTGTACATGTGTGCATTTTCCCAAAATGGTGCCAGTAGCATTGCCATCATTTTGGAAAAGGGCAACTGGTTGCACATGTGCAGACTTGATGCCCATTTCCAGAATGGTGGAGGCAGCACCGCACCACCACCATTTTGGAAAAGGGTGCACATATACAAAACAGCCCGGTGGCTGTTTATAATAATAATAATAATAATAAATAGAAAATTACTGTGCATGTGCAAAATGACCACCAGACCTTTCTGTGAATGTGCTACCCTTTTCCAAAATGACACTGGCAATGTCGCTGCCATTTTGGAAAAGGGCAGGCAGTCTGCACATGCACAGTGACTGTTTGACATATGCACAGAACAGCTGCCCTTTTCCAAAAGGGAAGTGGTGCTACCAGCACCATTTTGGAAGAGGGTGTGCATGCGCGAATGTTCTGGCAGCCATTTAGCACATGCACAGTGATTTTTTTAAAGTTTAAATTAATTTTTAATAATTAAAAAACAAGAAATCAAAAATGAAGGGTTTTCAAAGATCTCCCCCACCCAAAAAACCCGAATCGTTTTTATAAAATGAAAATGAATAGTGTCCCTTCTGCACACTCCGAGTTGCAGCACACAGTAGGGGAGCCACTACTTTAGGGCTGCCCTGTGATGAAAAAGCTGCACAATCTGATCTCAGAGAAGCCAAAAATGCAGAAGCTTACCATAAGAAACTTCAGAGAGAATTTTAGGTTGATAGAATTATCCACATGAGAATTTGGCTAGGAGATCATGGATAAGTCTCCTGTCCTTGTACAAAGTACCATGTGAACTTTAATGACAATGGGAACTTAGGATCTCCCTGTTTGTGTTTTTCTTAGTTAGCCTGAGCTATGAGAATGCTAAAGCAGCATGGTAGACATCTTTAGACTTAACAAAAATTGGTGTCAAAACCCCTAAGCATGTGTTTGGTTATGTGTAAGCACCATAACAATCCCAACACCAATTTGGCCACCCGTTGAACACTCAGTGTGAACACCATTGCATCACAAGGACAATTTGCGTGTTTCGGCTGAACTTGTGGCCAATGTTGTGTCCAGTGATATTGCGTGGTGTGTTAGCAGGTACAACATGGGGAACGAGCTGGCAGAGCTTGTGTGCTGAGATCAGGTGGCGAGGAAAACGCCAATTTGCCCCAAGATGAGCTGTGTGTCTAAGCAGCACCACATGGTGAAGACAAGGCCAAACTGTGTTCATATCAAGGTTAAAATACACATTTGGACACCATTTGGGTGTCTTTAGACACAATGTTAGAATCTCCAAACACTACACTGGAACATTGATTCAGTACTGACTGAAGAGTGCCATCTACTGAGTCACCAACATCAAGCCATTTTTCTCTGGAGGTGTAGATCTGATCCAGTGCTATATCTGCATATAGTCAAGAGGGACATCGATCATCCCTGTCATAGGCAACTTATGGGGGGAGGGGAGGACGACATGTGGGGAAATGTCCCACCTCCTCGATTTTTGGAAGCCTTATAGAACGCTATAGAAGCTGCTGCCCAATCCCCACTCCTGTGTCCTCCCCCCCCCCCACTTTTGACAGTTACCATTCG
Organism: Sphenodon punctatus; assembly: GCA_003113815.1. NCBI lineage: Eukaryota > Metazoa > Chordata > Lepidosauria > Sphenodontia > Sphenodontidae > Sphenodon > Sphenodon punctatus. Next base: position 1,503,454 of record QEPC01009046.1, on the reverse strand, counting down.
CCTATGATCTAAGAGAGAAAAGGGGTATAAAGATGACATTCCATTAACGTTTTGCCTCTTTTTCATTTAATTTTGTTTGTCAGAATTTTAGTTATTGTATGCTTTCAGAATACTTGGATGCTGCTCAGATATGTCTTCATGTATATTTTGTGTTTTGTCTTTGTCAAATCAGATGCCAGTGCTCTAAGCAGCCTGCGAGACAGTGGCAAGCTCTTTAGTGCCTGAATTTGAACAATAGTGTTTAGTCTGTTCTCAGAGCAACAGAAAATATGAATCTATCACTGACCTAGGAACAACCCTGCTTCTCTTAAAATACTAGATCAGAACAGAGCCAAAGGTGAAGTGTCCACAGAACGTAAGCAATATAAAAGCAGTGGTTAGAACTGCCTGGCAGTGGATTCATTGGTATCAAGCTGGTATCAAGTATTTTTCAGTAAGTAAACAAAGACCAATGCAGACAAAGCACATGTTTTTCAACATTCTTTCATGGAGTCAGTAGCTCAAATGTTAGTGTGTTATCCCTAAAATATGAGAAACACTTTCTCTCTCTTATATATGTCCTATATAAAAAACACACCCCTGGCATGGCACTTGGAGTGCCTCTCATAGAACTAATTAACACAACTTTTTAATCCTCACAACAACCCTGTGAGGTGGGTTAGGCTGAGAGAATATTGCGACTGGCCCAAAGTCACCCAGTGAGTTTCTGGCTATGGAGACTTGAACTGGGGACTCCCCATACCTCCTGGTCCAGGTCCTGCACATTTAGCCAGTTTGTATCTTCCCTAAAGGGAAGAGAGTACTTAAGTATTCTGCTTAAAGAACACAGAGGGACAGTAAAAATAATACACTGTAATTCTTGATCCTAAAATATTTTGATGTGCTTCTTACACAAAGGAAATTAGTAAATATTCAGTGATTGAGCAATGGGAGTCAAGAGTTTATATGGTATATTTATTTAACTGAATATACCATATTAATGGATTACAAGAAAATGGGTAATAAATTACTTTAGTTTTGACCTCTAACTTACTTGCTACAATCTAGCCCATTTTGGTAATGAGCGACTGCTGAAAGTTATCATTGGTTCATTTTTCATTTGCTTTTGTGAAATAGTGTTCAGGTCTTAGAGCAGTGGTAGGAAGCCTCAGCCCCAGGGGCCAAATGCACACCATAAACATGAAATGGAACATTGGTTTCAGCCATTCCTTCTTTTCTGAGTAATCCCAACTGTGATGGAGATTGTGTGATATGGACACCTCTTCATCAGGATCTATACTCTAAAACAAGGGTGGAGAACCGTTTCCCTCCTTTGAAAATTAGTACAAATTCCAAGGGCCATGTAGAAGCTAGGGCTGAGGATGCTTAAATAAGGCACTCGGGATGAGAGTGATCCAGGCCATAGATCTGTCTACTAAGGTCACCTCCAGCAAAGAGGAAAGTCCATGGTCATATCATGGCTGAAACATTTTTATTTTTTTTATTTGGCCCATTTCCAGTTCCAGACAGGGTCACAGACATTGCCTGAAGACTGTTTGTTCTCCAACTCCATTGTATTCATCTGTGCCCAAACCCTCCAGCTGTATTAGTCTATAGGGATCTCAGCACAGCACTCTTCAATTAAATATTGATTGTGGATGTAGTTTGCTCTGTAATATTGTCACATCAAAGGAACAATCCTTTTAATATAGCTTTTCATTGCTCTCCTGCCATTTTTTTTTATTTATTTATTTATTGGAAAGCATACATTGATCTAAAGTCTTGTAATTGAGCACAGAGTTAAATTTAATTCAGGAGTGTTGATCCAGTTGTGTGAGCCAGAGGCACACAATCCCCTTAAAATCCAATTGGTAATTCTGCACCAGTAAACTATAGAAAGCAGTAGCACCCATTGTCTGTACTACCCTATTTAAACTATAAATAAGAAAGGATCCAGAGGAAAGACTACAAACTCCTCGCATACAGAACTGTCAACATGATCTTGTAGGCAATGGTACTAAATAGAGTCAATAGATTTAAAAAGATTTAGCATGAACACTCATTTGATCATGTTCCATCTCCAGAAGATCATGAATCAGTATAATTAGCAATGACCACTCACTGTGCCAAGAGCCTAGATGCCCATATGCAGTAACTGCTAGGGATGTGCAGCATGTACGTTGCTAGTTTTCATTACCTTCGTTGTTTTCAGTTCCAAAATGATGTTGTTTTGGGGTAGTTTGTATGACCCCCCCCCTTTGCTGTTTCTGTTCCTTTGTTTCCTTTTATTAAAAATACAAAATTGATACAAAAATCAGTGTGCATGCACAAAATGGCCAATGGTGCCATTCTGTGCATGTGCGCCCTTTCCCAAAATTGCGTTGGCAGTGTCGGCACCATTTTGGAAGAGGGCAGCCAGTTTGCACATGTGCCGGACCATTCTGAACATTCATAGACCGGCTGCCCTTTCCCAAAATGGCACGGATGCTGCCAGTATCATTTTGAGGAAGTGGGTGCATGTACAGAATGGCCCTAGTGGCCATTTTGCTAATGCACACTGATTTTTTTTATTGTTATTAATTTATTTTTAATTTTGGTAACAATGGATGCTTTTCTCTGTTTTTGTCTGTTGTTGTTACCCGTTTGTTGTTTTCATGTTCAATTACTAAAGGAATGGGGCCTCGTTCACTTAATTAGATCAAATGAAAATGAATGCACACCCATGGTAACATACTGCCCCAGACAGAGCATACATACACATTTAATTAAATGCTCTGTAGCAGTAGGATTTTGCTGCATTTCATTATGGCCTTGTGGCCATAGCAGAGAACGGACGAGCATTTTAAAGGTGTCCTCATCAGCAAAGATAAGTGCAGCAGGCACAGAGAAAGAGGGTGGTGTTTGTTGCTCTGTTTAAAATATTATTATGTTTTGACAATATCATAGACTCTTTTTAAACAAGACACGCCCACACAGTGGACATGAGTGGATGCGTCCAATTTGAAAGCAGTGGCGGGTGGGCGTGCGTGCGTGCTCCCGTGCAACACGCACCTCCACCCACCGCCCCTGCACAGAGCAACCAGCAAAACCGCAGGTTGCCCCTTGCAGGGGCATGCATGGGGATGAGTGGGGGTGTGCTCATGTGCCCCCGCCCTGCCCTTCCAGTGGCACGCCCACGGACTGGCCCCCCAGCCGCAACTCATAAAAAAAGGGCCATAGACAGACCCCCATCAAATAGATCCTAAACACTTAAACTAATACAGTTCACTTCAATCATACTTCTTGAATAAGCCAACTTTGAAAAGAGAAACTATACTGACCACACCATTCTGAAGTGTATAGCTGTTTACAGAACCCAAGATAGCTGTAAGGAAGCTCCATATCTCTACATAGAATGAAATCTGAATCACCCAAATTTGAATTAGCAGTACCTAGTGAAATTCCCAGCTACACATTTCTATCCAAAATTATGAAAAATTCAAGTTGTCAACTCTGCTGGGCAGTTTCTAACCTTTTAGAGCTTTCTTTTATAGATACCAAATGAGAGTGTCTTGTTGTTCCCCATAACCAATTCCCACCAGTCTTTCTCTACTGACTTTCCTCTATAGATTCCAATTAAACATTTTGTTTTATGTGGGATAACTAACTATGGGTACTTTCAGACGTTACGGGCGGCCGGTTCACCACAGCGAACCACCAGGGGGGGCGAACAGCACAACCACGCCCGGGGGTTGGAAAACGACCCAAACAGACGTGCCAGGAACAGGACCATGGGCCGGAACCGGGCCGCAGCCCAACAGACGTGCAGCCGAACCCCCGGCGGGCGCTAAACCCCCACAAGGCACCGGGCAGGGGCGGGACACAGACATGGCCGCCTGAGGGCAAATGAAGCCACAAGGCACAAAAGGGAACGCCCACACAAGGGAAACAGGAAGGGAGGGGGGAAGAGCGAGAACAGGCTGACAGCCGGCTCACACAGCGGTCCCGCAGCGGGGCACAGTGCACGGCCACATGCCCGGCCACACACACACACACACACACACACATCAGGGAAAGGCCGGGAAGGGGGGGCAGGGGCGCCCGGAACACCCCACCTGGAACACCGGGAGGGACGGGGGGGCACCACCAAGGGGCAAGGCACAGACAGCAGCAACCCCCACACCAACACCACCCCAGTCCAGTCCAAGGAGGTGCCCCCACAGGAACAGAGGCAGTCTCGGAGGGGGGGGCGGACCCCCGGAGCAAGGCACGTTGGGGGCCCCCAAAGCACAGCGAGGCCGGCGGAGGGGCGCCAGGAGGAGGAGGAAGGGGGCCCCACAGTCAAAGGCTGGCACAGGCAGGGCAGCCGGGTCCAGCGGTGCTCCTCCGCAGCACCAGCGACGCTCAGGCAGCACCCACGGAGTCACGGGGATGGAGGGGGCCCAGGACCACGGCCAGGGGCAGCAGCAAGCAGCGAGGCGGGCGGGAGCTCACCGAGGTGGGGTCCGCAGGTCGGGAGCGGCCAGCGGGGACCAGGCCCCCCCCCGGGCCGGGGCGGGAGCCCACACGGGGGCACCACGCCGGGGGGGGCAGGCCAGCGACGCGGGGCTCACGGGCCGCTGCCGGGGGCCCCGCTGGCCCGAGGGCCCGGGTGGCCCGCCCGGTGGACCAGGTGGGGCCAGTGCAGCATGCCCCGGCGGTACCCCTGCAAGGACATGTAGTGGGCGATCAGGTAGTAGGCCTCGAAGGGATCGGGCATGGTGAGGGCCAGCTGCACATCCACACGCGCCCACACCGCCAACAGGGATGACATCTCCACCGCGGAGGGCTCCGGCACACAGCAGGCAGCAGAAGGGGGCCACGGAAGATGCCCCAGCTCCAGAAGCCGCTGGAACGCCGCCCCACGGGTGCGCTGGTACCCACGGGCCCCGTGAACACAGGAGAAGTAGCTCACGGCCAAGGCAGGGCCACCCTCGGCCAGGCACTCCGAGTAGGCGCCCAGACCACACACCACCAGCGCTGACACGGTCTCAGAGGCGCTCCAGGGCACATGGGCGCACAGCACCTCCGGGATGCGCCCCTCGGGGAAACGAGCCAGCCCCAGGGCCTCCGCATGCAGCCGGCAATCACGGGCGCTCACCACATGGCCAAAGTAACGGAGCCCGGAGCTCAGGCTCTCGTAGGCACCTGCACGGCTCCCCGGCCCGGCCAGGAGCAGCTGCACGGCAGGGGTGTGCCACAGGTCGCACAGAGACATGGTCTCGCGGAAGGCCCAGATATGGGGGGCCCCTTGGGGGCCGGACAGCGGGAGCCCCATGGATGGGCAGCCAGCCATGGTCCAGCACAACAGGGAATGGGACACGGAGCCCGGAGGGCACACAGACTGCCCAGGGCCGGGAGAGGCTCGGCCCGGCCCCCGGGACAGGGAACACGGGCCCGCACCGCAACATTGTAGCACAACAGAGCGAGGCGTGGGGTGCGGGCCCGGCACAGCTGCAGAGAACAACAGCGAGCTCTCTGTCTGCCTAATCGCACCTTCAAGGCCATCCCGCTACAAACAGCGAGGGGAGGGGGCCCGGGGTGCTGGGGGCGGGAGCAGCCGGAATGCACCGGCACAGGGCGCGCGCAGGGCCGCGAGGCCGACCCCCGGGCGGGGCCACCAGCACCGGGCCGGCATAAGCGCTCCCAGCCCCCACCGGGGCCCCAGCACCATGGAGCGCGATAGGGCAGGTGGGAACTGGATGTTCCTCGCGCTCGCGGCTGAGTGGCACCGTGACCACACTGAGCAGCTGTGCCTCCTGACCGAGAGGGTGCACCTGGCCGTCCGCCTGCGCTATGTCCTGGCCCTGCGGGCTGGCGTGCGCCTCCGGGGCCAGCAGGCCCGCAGGAGAGTCCGTGGCCGGCTCAGGGCTCGGCGCCGGGCCTGGGGGGCGTGGCTGGCCGCCTGCCGGAGCCTCACCCGGCCCGCTGCGCTCCGAGGGGCCGCGAGGCGGTTCCGCTGGGCAACGCAGACCCTCCGCCGGGCAGCGCTGCTGGCTATGCCCATAGCGCGGAGCCTATGGGTCACGGAGCGGCCCCAGGCCTGGTGGGAGCGGGCCCAGGCCCACTGGGGGGAGGCCGAGTGGGGGTCCCACTTCCGGATGGGCAAGGCCACCCTGCTGCGCCTAGCGGAGCTCCTCACGCCCTGGCTGGAGCGGCAGCACACCTCCATGCGGGAGCCCATCCCCATGGTCCAGCGGGTGGCCATAGGGGTCTGGGCCCTCGCAACGCCCGACTCCTGCCGCTCCGTGTCCCAGCACTTCGGGGTGGGGCTCAGCACGGTCGCCTGCATCGTGCGGGATGTGTGCGAGGCTGTGGAGGGCGTGCTCCTCGACAGGACCATCCAGCTCCTGGACCAGGGCGCTGTGATGGCTGGCTTCGCGGCCGGGGGCTTCCCGAACTGCATCGGAGCCGTGGACGGCACACACATCGAGATCCTGCGCCCGGCCGCGGGGGAGGCCCTGGAGTATGTGAACCGGCACGGATACTACTCCCTGCACCTGCAGGGGGTGGTGGACCACCGGGCCCGCTTCATAGACATCTACACGGGCAACTCCGGCCGGAGTCACGACGCCAGGATCATGACCATCTCCCCCTTCTATGCCCGCATGTACCGGGGGGACTTCGCGGACATGGGCATGAGGTGGATCGAGGGTGTTCCCATGCCCCCCTGCATCCTGGGGGACCCCGCCTACCCCCTGACCCGCTGGCTGATGAAGGTCTACCCTGTCCCGAGCACCCCTGCGGAGCAGGTATACAATACCCGCCTGTGTGCGAGCCGGACCGTGGTGGAGCGTGCCTTCGGGGCCCTGAAGCAGCGCTGGAGGAGTCTAGCTGGCCGCCTGGACTTCACCGTCCCCACCTCCGCCCTGGTGATCGGTGCCTGCTGCGTTCTGCACAATGTGTGCGAGACCGAGGGGGCGGCCCTGGAGTACCCCGAGCCCCACCGGCCCCCCGGTCCTGTTCCCCTGTACGTGAACGCAGGGAACCCCCGGGAGTACCGGTATGCCAAAAGGATCCGGAACGCCCTTGCAACCCACATCGCCCGGGGGGGCCCGCTGTGAGGGCCTTCCCGCCCCTGGGGGCCCCACCCCCCGTTCCGTGCCCATGCCCCTGTACACGCGGTCCCACAGCCCTGTCCCCCCCACAAACGGGCCGGGGACAACTGTCTCTTTACAACACTTTATTGCCCACACAGTGCACACAATCACCCTGTGCCCCCTCCCCACCCCCGTCCCCGTGACCCCGTCCACCACCCGCCCTCATGTGGCCCTCCCCCTCCCCCCCCTTCCCACCATCCCCCCGCGTTTCCTGGGCCGACCCCTCGTGCGGCCGCTTGGGCCCACCGAGCTCTGGGAGCTCCCCTCCCCCCCACTGTCCGTGTCCCCTGCCGTGTCCTGGGCCGGTCCCGGCCCCGGCAGGGGGCCGGGCGGCGGATGGGCAGCTGTGCCCGGTGCCCCGGTCGCGCCCCGGGGGGGCTGGACCCTCCGGAGGCCCGGGGGCACTGGGAGGCGCATGCGAGGGCCCTGGGGCCGGGGGGGCGCCAGGGGCGGCAGGGCTGGGCCCGGGGGCGCCGAGGGGCCCGGCATGGGGACCTGGGCGGGCAGGGCGCCCGGAGGTGCGCCGGCCATCACGTAGGCACACATGGTGCCCGCATGCAGGAGCAGGGAGGTCCCAATGTCGTGGGACCTGTCCATCTTTGCGCTGTGCTCCCGCACCATGCCCTGTATGTCCTGCCGGAGGCCCCTGAGCAGCCCCTGCTGCCGCTGGTGCTCCCGGCGCTCCCGCCTCCGCTCCAGGCGCACCTCCGCCTCCAGCCGGCGGTCTGTCTCCAGGGCCTTCTCCATGGACCGCTCTATGGCCGCCTCCATGCGGTCCACGGAGGCGATCATGCGCTCCCCCTGTTCCTCCGCCCTGCGGACGATGTCCTCCGCTTGCTCCTCCCTGCGCCTGCGGACCCGCGCCCGGTACTCCCGCATCCGCTGGGCTGGGGCCGCGGCCGGCGGAGGCGCCGCGCGCGGGGGCTGCCCTGTGGAAATGGGCGGGTGGGTCAGTGCAGGGCCCTGTCCCCTAGCGGGGTCGGGTCCCGGGGCCCCCTGCCCCCCCTCCCCCACTGAGGCCAGAGGCCCCCCTGGGCTGGCGCCCGGGGGGCCCTCCCGCAATCCCAGCCCTCCCGCCTTACCTGGGTCCGGCACCTGCTCTCCTGTGCCCTCCGCGGGGGCCTGCACCGTCTCGCTGGCCCGGTCCTGGGGCTCCCCATGTCCTGCGGGCGGGAGAGGGGGGAGCGGGTGAAGGGGGCTGGTTGTGGCCCCTGCAGCAGGGCCCCCACCCCCGCCCCTGCCACCGGCCCCCTGGTCGTGCCCCCCCCTGCCCTGGGGGCCCGCTTACCCTCTATGTCCGTCTCCGAGCCTTCGGAGGCCGGCGCCTCACCCTGGGAGTGCTCCCCCTGGGACCACTGGCTGAGGGTGGTGAAGGTGCCGACCTCCGACTCCGCCTGGCCGGCCCGGCGTTGGGATGTCTCCGGGCTGCTGCTGGGGGGGGGCCTTGGGGCTTCTGCGGGTCCCGGGTGGTCCTCCTGGGGGTGGGGGTCCCCTGAGCTCGTGTCTACCGGGCGGGCGGCGAGGGGAGGGGGTACCTCGGCCCGCTCCCTGCCCTGGACCACAGCGCTGCCCACCAGGCGTGGGGCAACTATGGAGCCCTTCATGTGAAGGATGCGGTCCAGGGCATCGTAGTAGGGGGCGGTGCGGGCCCCGTGGCCGGAGCGGCTGTTATTGTCCTTGAGGGCCTTGTACCCCCTCTTGAGCTCCTTGGCCTTCGAGCGACACTGGTTGACAGTGCGCTCGTGCCCCGCCGCCTCCATGTCGCGCACGATGTCCCGGTAGACATGCTCGTTGCGCTGGTTTATTGCGAGCTCCACCTGGTACTCGAGGGTCCCCCAGATCCGTATGAAGTCCCGGGTCTCCTGGAGGCCCCACTGTCCCCCTCTGTGATAGGCCTTCCTCCGGCTGGGCCCCTGCTGTTCCTCCTCCCGGTGCAGCTCCTGCTGCACCTGCCTGTGCTCCTCCTCCACCTCCTCCTGGGGGTGCGCCTCCAGGGGCCGGGGGCCGGGCTCCTCCTGGGGCTCGTCCGCCCGGGCCGACTTTCGTGTCTGGGGGGGGGAAGGGGGGTGGTTGGTTGCTGGGTGAGGGTGTGGGCCCTCTCGGGGGCCCCCTGCCCCCCTGCCCTCCGCCCGGGGTCCCCCTGCCCCCCTGCCTTCCGCCCGGGGTCCCCCCGGCCCCCTCCACAGGGGGTTCCCCTGTGCCCCCTGTTCCCCTCCCAGTGGGTGCCCTTACCCGTTTCCTGGGTGCCTCCTGTGGGCCTGTTCCGGCCGCTGTCCCCGGGGCGGCGCGACCCGGCTGCAGCTGTGGTTGGTGTTCCCGGGGCGCCTCCCTGGTCGGGTGCTCCCGTGTGCCCCCTTCCTGCACCTGTGCCCCCTCCGCCTGCATCGCTGGGCCTGGCTGCACGTCCTCCGCCTCCTGTGCCGCCGCTGTCGCTGTTCGTGCCTCCGGTCTCTTCCGCTTCCCTCCTCGCTCCATCCCGCCACGCTTGCTTGCTGCTGCTCTCGCTTTAAATCTCCCTCCGGTGTTTGTGTTGGTGCTGGTTGCCTGGCAGCGACGCTGCGTGCCTCGTCCCCGGCCGGGGCTCCATTTTTTTGGTTCCGCTGGGGGATTGGCGTCCAGACGTTACTTTTGCTTGGTTCCCTGTGGGGGTTCGTTTGACCACGCTTCCCGGGACCTTCCCCCGGCTAGCCCGGGAAGCGTGGTTGAAACTGACCCCATGTGGGTATTGAGTGTGATGAACATCTGGCGCGCGCCGTTCAGACGTTCAGGGCCCTTTGGCCCCACGGGGGGGTTGAGCGTGGTTCAGTGTGGTTCAGCGTGATCTCGTAACGTCTGAAATCACCCTATGGAAGTCAGCCCATATACCTGTTCTCACATGGGTTCTTTTCAGTCACAGGACATTTCAAAATTCCCAAGAATGTTTCCTGAACCCTTTTTCCTGAACTCTTTGGATCAACAACTTTGGGGATGTTATGACTAAGCACAGCAGCGGGTATCATCAGCATGCTGATACACGACTGTATATCTCCTGCCCCATGAGCCCTGTTGCTTTGGCCTTGAAGGAATTCTGCATGATACAGCCAACTGGTTGTGTCAGAGTTCCATGGTGCTCAATCCAGGGAAGACTAAGGTGATACTGGTGGGGGGAGGGCAGCTGTTATGAGAATGCCCTCGCCTCCCTGGATATTGAGTGTGTGTGTGTGTGTGTGTGTGTGTGTGTGTGTGTGTGTGTGTGTGCGCAGATGGAGGTAGTGGGCCAAGTAAAGAACTTGGGTGTCATTTTTGACCATGCTTTGTCCATGAAAACTCAGGTATTGGATGTGGTTCAGAGATGCTTTTCTCAGCTAGGCAGGCTGATCTTGCCAGAGTGACCCATGCACTGGTGACCACGAGGCTTGATTTTTGTAAATCCCTCTTCTGTAGGCTTTCAGCAATACTTCTCCATCACTCACTGCTTGTTCAGAATGTACAAGATTTACTGCTGCTTACTGATTTTGGCAGCTATAGTCCTATTATGACTACCCCGAGTTCTTTGCACTGGCTGCCTGAAGAATGGCAAACTGAATGTAAGATTGTGCTGCTGGTTTTCATGCACCTGAATGATATAGGCCCTGTCTATATTTGAGACCTGCACCTGAAACCTTGCCCTGATGGTTATCTGTGCTCAGAAACTGTCTGCTGTTTAGGGATCTTGCCATCACTGTGGCAGGGACAGGTTTACCGGGTGTGATTCTTGGCAGGATCTGGACCCCACACTGCTACTCACATCGGGAATTTGCTCATAGAGTCTTTATTCTCTGTCTCTTATATACAAACACAGTCTCTCTAGTCTTCACTCTTTCTTACAGTCTCAAGCCAGGCATCAACCCTCTAGCTTTCCAAATCCTTGGCTCACTGTGGCCCATGCATGCCCTCTGAGTCTCTCAAAACTTCTCTACCCAGGCAGCACCCTCTGGGCTAAGCTTGATCTGTAGGCAGAGCTCCCTCTCAGCTAGGGTTGCTACCTTTCACAGTTTGACCTGTGAGACTTCAATAGGCCAAAACGGGAGTCTCCGGGTCAAACTGTGAAAGGTGGCAACACTGCTTTCTGCTCCTGCTTTCTCTCAGCTTTTATACTCTCTGGGTTGGGCTTTATACTCCCTGTGCACTGGCTACACAGCTCGGGGTGGGGGCGGGTGGGGGGCTGGGGCTCTCCTGGCCATGTCAGGTTGGGGCACTGAATTGATGTGCACTTGGTCAGCTGGGAGTGAGCCCTCTAACATCCACCCCCAGCAGGGGAAGAAAAGAAACAGTGAGTGGAGGGCCCCACCCCATGCCATAATAGGCAGCCATGGCAGCCAATCACAGGCAGCCATGGCTGCCGGCCTTGGTAGTCCCTGATCTCTGGTGGAGAATGGCAGTGGGAACAGATGCATGGGCCCACTATGTCTCTCATTGGGCCCCCTGGGTGGCCCTTGGCCCAGATTGTGGGCATGGGATCTTCCAGGGGACCACATTTAGGCCAGCCACTTACATGGGCCAGGGCAGCAGTGGACCCATATTTTGTGGCCTAGAACTCTCATGATGGTGGGTCCTCAGCCAAGGCCATAGTGGGCTGGCGTTGCATCTGTTTCACCTTTAGAGCCTAGCTGTTCTCTGTATTCTTAACCTTTAAATACTCTATGGGTGTTTTCAGACGTGACGGGGCGGCTTCGCAACCCGAAAACAAACCAGAGATTCCCCGCTGGGATCACCCAGGCATGGCAAACAGATGTGCCGGGGATCCCGGTGGGGAATCAGGGAGGGGGCGGGGCTGCGCGGTGCAACATGCAGCCGCACGGCCCCGCCCCCTCCACGCTGCCTCACTGCCCGCCCTCTGGGGAGACGGGCGGGCGATGAGGCCAATGCCACCGCAGCATCTGGCCGAGTTCATCACGGCCCAGAATCCCACCGGGGATTCCGGGCCGTGATAGCTAACCAGACGTTACTTTTTTTTTATGCCCACCTGGAATCACTTTCACCACGTTTCAGCCAATTTTCATGCCGGGAGCCTGGGAAGCATGGCTGAAATTGACCTCATGTGGGTATTCAGTGTGGCAAACATCTGGCGGCCACCAAACAGACGTGCAGGGCACAGTGACCACATGTAGGTATTCAGCGTGGTTCACTGTGATCTCGTCACGTCTGAAAACACCCCATGCTGAACAGACGTGCAGGGCACAGTGACCACATGTAGGTATTCAGCGTGGTTCACTGTGATCTCGTCACGTCTGAAAACACCCTATGATTCAGACCTTTTCTACTGTAACAACAAATATTTAAATAACTGTGTGTGTTGACAGAATAATAGATAGATAGATTAAAATTTTATTAAGTTGAGCTTTTGCCATAGGTCCAAACCAACAAACACATAAAACACACAAAACAAAATTACAATGAGAAACAAAAGTCAACAATACATATGATTACACAGCTCAAAAGAAAGGGGGAAAAGAAACCCCTTTAGACTTACAGCATAATATAATTCAATTCACTTAAAAAGGAAAAAGGAAGAGAGAAACCCCACCTCATTTTCCAGCTATAAGGGCCTCCCTTTTCTGGGCAGCCAGATAAACAAAAGTAGCAGCAGCCCTAACCACTACAATTTATTTTGAAGTAAGCATCTGTTCTAAACGAATTTGATTCGATAAGTAGGAGTGGTCCTGCTACAGAGGGGTCAACCAGACCTGCCTAAGTTCTTCATGCAAAGGACAATAAAAAATAATATGGGGAACATCTTCCAGATGGGTATCGTCACATGGACAAGTGCGATTTACATATGGCTAATTCACATATCTTCCCTGAGTTTCAGCAGATTTAATTAGCTGCATTCGCAATTGAGTATTAGATCTATGAATACAGTGCTGGGAAAGCCAATCCAAATACAATTCAAAGCCATGCCACTGTTTAATACAATGAAAATCAGGTGCATCTTTCCATTCAGCCAAACCAGCAATATCTTCTTGCCTCCCAATATCATTCACCCTAGTTTTAATAATATTTTTCACGTTTCCCCAATCCTTAGTTAGCAGAAACTCCATAGACAAGCCAATACCTCTCATTTGCTGCATGATCTTATTCAGCCATGGATACAGGGGACATTGCCTTTGCTCAAGTTCTTCTTGTAAACAAAGGGAAGTTAAACATGAAACCTCTCGGGTACAAAGTTTCGCCCAGTAACATAAACCCTTTGATTTTATCCAATCCGAAATAGGACACAGACCAGTTTCTGCCCTTAAAACTGATCCTGGAATTGCCTGAGGTACTCCCAGGATACCACGCAGGAACTTATTTTGTATAATCTCTAAGTTAGAACAATAGGGCCCATCAAATATCTCGGCTCCATAAGTAATCAGATTTTTAACTTTAGCCATATATACTTTGAGAATATAAGATACTGGAGCATCTACAGACCTAGAGGCAAACTTAATAATGCCCCTAGAGACTATTGACGCTTTTAGGGCCAACCCTTTACATGTCTATCCCACTTCAAGTTGACAGAATAATATATGATGAATGGGAATGATCCTATTTCTCCATGAAATTTTGCATAAGGGCAGTTATGTTTGTATCACCAAAGATGATACAAAGATACTCTCACATTAACAGATCTGATGAAGTCTGTAGAAAATTTTAATTGACTTTTTTCATGAAAAATGTTTTGTTTTATTAACCATTGGATTCCGTTTGGTTATTTTGTATGGCCATGTCACTCGGTTTTCTGAAACCCCATAGCCAGCACATTTACAGTTACACCCACTTCAGAATTTTAATTTTTACAGATAAGAATGTATGTTTCTAGCCTCTCTGCTTGAAAAGCAATCATAGGAAAATCCTAATCATGTTTGTTTATTTATTTTATTTTAAAAGTTGAATACCCCACCCCTCCTGCTGAAGCAGCTCGGGGCAGCTTACAACATAAAAATAATAAATAATATAAAAACATTGATGGGAGAAGATAACAACCCACCCACCCTAACCCTCAACCCCCCTTTCTTTACCCATCTCCCCAATCAAAGGCCTGGTGGAACAACCAGGTTTTGCATGTTCGTTGAAAAGAGGGGAGGTCCAGGGCCACCTGGGCCTCCACTGGGAGGGAGTTCCACCACCTAGTTGCAGCCACCAAGAATGCCCTTTCCATCATTGTCCCCCCGCTCCCGCCGGAGAACCTGGAGGACTTCGAGAAAAGCACCCCCAGATGACCACAGGGATCGGTCCAGGGATCAGGGAGTGAGGCGGTCCTACAGATAGGTAGGGCCCAAGCCATTTAAGGCTTTATAGGTAAGTGCCAGCACCTTGAATCGGGCCCAGAAGACAACAGGAAGCCAGTGCAGCGAATGGAGCACAGGTGTAATGTGCTCACGGCGGCCCATCCCCGTAAGGAGACGAGCAGCCACGTTCTGCAGCAGCTCCGACCTCCAGAACATCTCCATGGGCACCCCCACATAGAGTGCATTACAGTAGTCTATCTCAAGGTAATGAAGACATGGATGATGGTGGCCAGATCGCAGTCCTAGACATACAACCGAAGCCGTAATTGGTGGAAAGTGCTCCTCGCCACCGCCTCCACTTGGGCATCCAGGCGGAGTTGAGAGACAATTATATGAGAGACAATATTAATAAGGGCTATGTATTTTTCATGGCAAATTTAAGAAAGTCATGACTTGGTCATGGAAAATAATTTGAAATATCATGGGTAAAAAGAATATTTATTAGCAATTTTTTTTAAAAAAAAATCTATTTCCCTGAAGCATGGGATTCTTCATCTTACATTATATTGACCCCATTGTCTTAATCAAGTGGGGGATCAATCCCTTAGATTGCAAGCCCCGCGGTATTAAAATGGGGGATCAACCCCTTAGATTGCAAGCCCCAGGGTATTGTAAGCCTATCCAGAGGTGCAGAAAGAGTGGCAGAGAGAAAGCTGCAGCAGAGGAAAGGAGCGGCAGAGAGAAAACTGCCATCTGCTCCCTATTGCTCCAGGATGCCTTTTGAAGAGCTCTCAGCGGTTCCTGCCCCAGCTCTGATGCAATGTGACATGCTGAGCCCACCCCCACCCCCACCCTGCAACAGGAGAAGCACTTTGCAACAGAGAGGCAGCGCAGGTTTTTTTTCTCCAAACAACGGCAATGTACCGCTGCGGCTCCAGAAGGCAAACAAGCCTTCTTTCATGGGAAGAGGTAAAAAGTTACGGAGGGGCAATATTTCCCGAGAAACGTGACCCCCCGTGACCAGTGTGAAAAATACGTACCCCTAATGTTAATTAAACATAGATCGCAATACATTACTATAGTTTTGTTCAAAGGAGTTTTGCTTCATGAGGATGTCCATCATTTTACAACCTTCTGTCTTGTGAAATCGTAGATTTCTGAAGTCCTATTCACCACATTGACCTCATCTTAAACATTATGAGGTGAATAACAGGGTCCCAGTAGAATGATACTTCATCCTTCATGGGCTGTTTTTACGTGGATGGGGTGTGTGTGTGTTCTGGCATGGTGTGTGTGTGTGTGTGTGTTTCCCTTTACACGGACACACACCCACAGGGCCTCCTCTGGTTTTCTGGAGGGCCCCGTGGGTGATGGGTGGAGGTGGGTGTTGCGCAGAGCGCGCATGCACGCACCCCCACCCATCACCTGTGGTGTTCGCACAGACAAACACCAAGCAAACATCCATTCCCCCCACCCAGCCGTTTCCACGCACACTCCTCACTGGCGGAACACCCTCCTGCACACCCAGCAGAGGGGGGGAAATCCGTGTGAAAACGGCCATAGAGATAACTGAAAGTGAAACCAAAATAAGCAAAGTTTAAACTTTTTGATAAACCTCTCTATATATCATCTTTTCTTTCCAGGAGCAATATACTATCTAAGGTTCAATGTGGATAACCTATTATTTATAAATCCTCCTCTTGACAAAGATGACCTTAGGTAGACAAGCTGCAACACAGTTTTACGTAATAAGAGGATAATGCACATTTGATGCGAAACCCATCAAATAGGACAATGAACCAGAAAATATTTAAAAGAATTCCTATTACTCTAAAGCCAAAACTTTGCTTCACAGGGTCTTGGGAAATCTTTCCAATTATCTGTACCAACACGAACAGGCATGAAATTGCCTCTGCTTTCAGTATTGATGTGAATTTTCATTTAGCTAAGCAGGGATACATGCCGTAGAGAGAGTTTGCTGCAATGCACAGTAGTGAGAAGCAGACTGATATCTCTTTGAAACCTGAAGGGTGATTTTACTTGATTTTTTTCCTGCAGTTGCCATGGCAATTGAGCTCCTAGACATGACAGGCTGACGTCACTAATTTGCTAGGACCACGGGGGGAAACAAGAACTAAATTTGATTCCTGCCTTTGCTAATATTCTTGCATTAATCAAAAGTCTGATAACTTGCTCTTCTTTGGAAATATTTATATATTGACAAAATTATATTAAATCTAAACTCAATTTTAATGAAAAGAAGAAAGCTAAATTCAGGGACTCCAAGTTTACGTTAGTATAATTTGACTAAAGGTGTTTAAGTCTAGATCCTCAGCAAGTGAAAATCAGTCTAACACAATGTAACCCATTTTTAAAGTACCAGGAGTGTTAAATTTTAAGTAGCTCAGACAGACATAAGTAACAGTCAGAAAGTTCAATAGTATGTGATAGTCAGGAAAGCAAAACAGTTCTATTGAAAATACTATTAAATCCTATAGCGCTTAATAGAAAATGCAATTCTAGAGTATATAATTTTGTAGCAGGAACTGCCTTGGATCCCAGGAAGTGAGGCAGTCCCTCAAATAATGCTACATTATTTTTGAGAATATTCTATAATTTATAATATTTTGTAAACTGCCCTGAGCTTTAGAGGAAGGTCAGGGTATAAGTTTAAATAAATAAACTTCTATTAAATTCCATATTGAGTTTCTTTCATAATAGTTCCATTCTGTCACTAATTTCAGCCAGTGGGTGTTTTTGACAAGCGCCTCCCCACCCATTATGCATGTTGCAGGGCCACATTGGTGCCCTAAAGCTATTGACTTCAGTGAGCTTTGGATCAAGTACTTAGTAGGGATGTGCAAACAGAACGTGGTTCGGATGTTCAGCTGTTCAGTTCGGGAACTGAGTTCGGGTTCGGTCATTCAGTTCAGAGATGCTGTATCTTAGATTATGCCAAGAGAATTGGCATAACTCAAAGATGCATCTAATCTTATGTGGGCAGCATCTTGTTTATCTGATGCAGAAATTATTATAGTATTTATTTAGCATCATGAGATTGTAATTTCTCTCTTTGATTACAATGATTTTACAGAGAAGTATATGAGACTGGAGCATTCTTGGAATAATTGTATCAGTTCTTTGTTGGGCTATATCTGTTCCCTAAATGCCATGTTCTTATCTTTGCGTTAGAACTGAGATTGATGCAAATGACAGAGATTTGTGTTACCTACAATTTTTCCATACATTTGTCTAGGTTATTCAACAGAGAAATGAAGAGTGTGACCACATTCAATTTTTAATTGAAGAGAAAGAATCTAAGGAAGAGGACTTTTATGAAGACCTAGACAGATTTGAAGAGAATGGGACCCAAGAATCACGCATCAGCCCTTATACTTTTTGCAAGGCGTTTCCTTTCCATATAATATTTGACAGAGACCTGGTTGTCACTCAGTGCGGCAATGCTATCTACAGAGTCCTGCCACAGGTGAAATCATTGTCTTGTCCTTTCAGCTCTAAAAAGTGTTCTAGAGTTTCTTGTCTTTCCCATTGCCACAAGTGCTATTTTACAATGTGAATTATACAAGGGTTGATTCTGAAAATAAATGGATCTTATTGATTTTAATGGATTTTCAGGGCCCACTGAAGCCCTGGCACTTTTTGTTTGTTTGTTTAATTACAAATTAGGCACCTGGGTGTGGGGGAAGGGAGGACCGATTCCCCCATTTCCACCTATAATCACATCAATGTACATAAAATTGTAAGAAAAATCATCACCAACTTGCTAATTATTGAAGAAAAGTTTTAACTTCAGGAATGAACTTTCATCTTTCTTTTTCACATTTCAGCTCCAGCCTGGCTATTGCAATCTACTGTCGGTATTTTCTTTGGTTCGGCCTCACATTGATATTAGTTTCCATGGAATTCTCTCACATATCAACACTGTGTTTGTGTTGAGGAGCAAGGTAACCCAAATAGTAGCCATCTAGCAACTATAAATTTTATTTATTTATTTATTTATTTAATACATTTATATCCCACCCCATCCTGCCTCCGGCAACTCGGGGCAGCTCACAACATTCAATCCATAAATAAATACAATAGAACAGTAATAAAATATATAAAAAACACAACAATAAAAAACCCTATTCAATAAATACAAGGAGCATGTGCACAGAAATATAAAACCCACCCTCCCCTAATCCTACCCACAACCATCCCCTCCACTTAATGCCTGGTGGAAGAGCCACATCTTACACGGATGTTGATAAATAAGGAGAGTCGGGCTGAGGCGAACATCCACCGGGAGTGGGTTCTAGAGCGCTGGTGTGACTACTGAGAACACCCGCCTGTCGGTCCCCACCCGCCAATACCAAGGAATGTCCAAGAGGATGCCCCCCCCACCCCAATGACTGCAGGAGCTGCCTTGGATCCCAGGAAGTGAGGCAGTCCCTCACATAGTTAGGGCCCAGGCTGTAAATAAACAGGTTTTACAAAGTTAAGACTGAAAATTCAGGGATTCCCAATAGAAATGCTGTGAACAGTACTAAACCCTGAGCACATTCTGTAGTTGGGCCCAGAAAAAGCCAGTGGTAAAACTTATATGTGGATGTGAAAGATGCCACAGTGGGCTGTAGGCGAGCAGGGGAGTATGCAGTTACATCTGTGGTGCTTTCTGTTGCAGTCACTGCTTTATACTGTGAGTGACACAGCCTTTCACCAATTACAAGAGCCTATGGGGCCAATCCCATGCCCCATGGAAGCAGAAGTGCCGAAGGAAGAAAAGGAGGGGATGGGAGAGGATGGTGACACTGGATAGACCCAAGTCCATTTCTTGCACCTGGGCCCATGGCAACTTAGCTATGCCCCTGGGAAGGATTTCAGCACTGTCATGCAGAGAGAAGTGACAGACCTTAACAACAGAGTTAACATATAAGATATAAAGTAGAGAATGGAGTCAAAGATAGATCTCAGGCTAAGTGTCAGGGGGACAGGCTGGATGATGACACTGTCAAATGAGTGAAGTATCTAAGTAGGTCAAAGAAACAAAATAGAAGGAATTGAGGGGGATTGTGGTGTAGGTAAAAAAAGATACTAAAGGTCGGACTCCAGGGGGAATTTCAGATTTGGTTCTTTAGGAATTTTGGATCTCAGTACAGATTTGGATTTTTTGCATGTATTTTCCCCCATTGAAGTCAATGGGAACAAACTGTGATGCAAAAAATCTGAATTAAAAAATCTGTGTTAAAAAGATCCGAATTTTCCAAAACTGAAAAAGATCTGAATTTTTTGATAGAACCCAGTCAGCCATTTTTGGGTAGATTCAGTTCTATCGAAATCCAAGATTCCCATCCCTAAAATATACTAATACTCCTATGCTCAAAGCCCCATTCACTGCACTGTGGCAGCGCTTTCAGGATCAAAGCCTAAGTTAACTGAGATCAGAGATCTTAGGGAAATGAAAAGAAAGGCAGATGGTGTGCATCTAGCTAAATACATCACAATCATTATTGTTTCTTCTTTATTATGATTTCCCCATTACCAGGAAGGGCTGCTGGATGTTGAAAAGTTGGAGTGCGAAGATGAACTAACTGGTACAGAAATCAGTTGCTTACGCGTCAAGGGTCAAATGATCTACTTACCTGAAGCAGACAGCATTCTCTTTCTGTGTTCTCCAAGGTACCTGAAATGAGAGCTCTGTATTGGAGGATTCTATGTGTTTGTCAGGGACCCAGCCTGTGAGACCGGCTACCTGGGTGAGAGTCAGCTAGCGCTGAGGCCCAGTTCCAGGCCTCCATCTGGGGTGCGTAGAATTCAGGGGGTTAATCCAGAGGTATAGTCAAGTCTGGAGCTGGGATCGATACTTGGATGAGCTGTCTGACGAGGGGGGAGGAGGTGAAGCATGGAGACAGGGGTGAGGCATAGAATTCAAGGGTGAGGTGAGCTGGGAGATTACCCAGACTGAAGCTCAGAACTAGTACTGAGCCCTGACCTGGAAGTTTGTATAGTTCCTCTGGGCCAATCCCATGCTAGTATCCTGCAGCCAATCACAATGGACTCCTCAGGTCAAGAGGGTATTGCCTGGGTCAGCCACCCTCTGCTGGCATCAGTTCCTATAGGCAGGGGGATCACGCCATGCCTGGGAATCTTGGGCTCCCAGGTTCTAGCCCTGCCAGTGCTTGATCCTAACATCAACCCCCTCCTTACCAGCACCCATGGGATGTCATGGGTCCCGGCTTCTGAGGGTACAGTTTGTAGAAGTCCTAGACCTTTTGGGGTGTGTGACGGTGATGAGCTAGCTCCTAGATTGCTCCTCTGGGCCATAACCTTTCCAATTGGTGAGGTAGTACAGCTTGCCACAGCATCATCATGAGTCAAGAATGACTTCAATTTCATACTCTTCCTGTCCTTGGACTTGGACAGGATGTGGGGGTTGCAAGGTTCCTGGATTTGAACCCCTGACCTCCAGGTTTCCAGAGCACTGACCAGTTTACTGGCATCACCACCTGTTCTCCTGCCCAGCCTCTCCTCCCCATGTCTCCTCTGGGTCCTTGTCTTGACCCTGCCTCTCCTCCTCTCCATATTTCCTGTTGCCCTGCCTCCCAGATTCCTAGTTGGCTGCCAGCATTATAAATCATGCTGGTGGTAACAGGAATCTGGGCAGAACAACTCCTCTCCTCACTATTGGAGGAGTGCTCCCAAGGAATTGGCACAGGGAGTCTTGGTGTGGGCACACACATTGCAGGAGTCGACATAGCACCAAACATCAGTTCATAAATCAGGCCACCAAAAAGAGTGGACGACTAATTGTTGGATTTTGAATTGCCCGAAGTGTCTGGCCAGGGGTACATAGATGGCATAGATGAAGCAAAGTTAACTGGGGTGGCCCTGAGGGAACAGAAAGGTAGTCACCTCTGTAGAGGACATCCATGAAGGTAAAACCCTAGGAAGAATAGGTCTAGGGAGTAGGTAGCATTGACAAAGTGCTGGGGTTCTAGTATCGGGGCTGATTTGGTCTGGGGTTCTTCTGCCCCAGTGTAGACATTCCCCTGACAGGAAAAGGCACCAGTCCTCTTGTTCCTTGCCCCTGGTGATACGTGATGACCATGTCAAAATGGGAAAAGAATGGTGCCCAGCTGAATGGTGAAGCTGTCATGGGTTGAGTGCCTTGGCAGTGCGCAGACATTCCAAGTTCTTATAATTTGTAGGCGCCCTCTAGGTAGTGCTGCCACACTACCAGAGACACCTTAATAGCTAGCAGTTCTCAATCCGAAATGATGTAATCCCGTTCCATGGAGGACAATTTGCATAATACACATATGGGTGCAACACCTAGTCCGCGTCTTGTCTTTGGAACAGGACATCTCTGAGGGCCACATTAGAAACATCGACTTCCACTATGAAGGACTATGATGGGTCAGGATGGACAAGTATCAGTGTGGTGGTAAAGGCCTCTTTCAAGGAATGAAAAGCTGCTTGGGCCTTGGAGGGGGGTAGGTGAACTGGGTGGGTTTGTGCAGTATGGGCATGATGAGTGTGAGAATGGCAGAGAAGCATTGGAAGAACCACCAAGAGACGTTTTTAAAGGTCATGAAGTGATGAATTTCTCAAATGGAATGGGGAACTGCCCAGTCACATATGGCATTCACCTTTCAGTGAGTCCATTTGAAGGCCATGCTCAGAAAGTATGAATCAAAGGAATTCAACTGAAGCCTGGTCAAAGGCACCTGTTCTGCCTTGCCCTGCCCTGGTCAAAGGCACATTTCCCTAGTTTAGTATACAGGTGGTGTCATCGTAGCCTTTCTAGGACCAGACGCACATGCTTGGTTGTCTGAAAAAACAAGGATGTCGTCCAGATGAATGACTGACTGCACTGGGCCATTTTTCAAAAGCCATACTGAAATTGAGATACATCTACAGCATTCTCCTTGTCTACAAAACCAGTTACCCTTTCTGAAAAGGAAATTAGATTGGTGTGACATGATTTGTTCTTAATAAATCCATGTTTCATGAATGTATCAGTCACACCTCTCTATGTGCATGTACAAATGAAAAGACATACATAAATACATACAAATACACAATAATTTCTGAAGGTATTTCTTATACCTAATTCACTAATCCTCCAGGGGTTTATGCTAGCACTTAGCACTAGTGTCAGTTCCACTGAAATGAATGCTTGCTAAGTAGCCAGAGGATCATGCTGCTCAGCGTTACTTTGACTGACTGTATTGCTCGCCCACTTTCCCATCTAGCCCTCAATCATTTCTCTAACTATATTACAGTGTGATGAACTTGGACGACTTAACAAGGAGAGGCCTGTACCTGAGTGACATTCCATTGCATGATGCTACCCGTGATTTGGTCCTTTTGGGAGAGCAGTTCCGAGAGGAATACAAGCTCACACAAGAGCTGGAGATCCTAACAGACCGACTTCAGCACACATTAAGAGCACTGGAAGATGAGAAGAAAAAGACAGACACGTAAGAATCAATCACCAGCCTTAAACCAGCCCCTCAGATTCTAAGGCTGTCCACAGTGATCAGGAAGGTTCTCCACTTTTTAATAAAAATGAGACATCTCATCCACTATTAAAGCCATTCTAAAATAGCTTTTCATTCTCTATTTTTCCCTTTTTAAAGACCCCTTGAAGTAATAGTCTAAGTGATCTAAGTAGATGCTCAGACAGAGTCCTGCTACACCGTTTTTTGTCATATCAGGGAGAACCTGTAGGGAGTGGTGGACATAGGGTGTTTTTAAAATGAGTGCCATGGGAGGGGGGTGATCTGTGGCTGCTGAGTGGCGTGAGTGCAGCTCCTAGTATGGCTGCCCCAGCCACACGGGTAGCCAGCCACTCTCACCTGCACAGGGTACTTCCTTTTTTTCAGGAGTGCTCCATGCAGGGCCATGAGTGGATGCTGTGTGGGTCACGGGCGCACGCCTCCCCACACACCACTGTCACACGAGCAGTTGGACGCGTGGATGGTAGGGGACCATGCATAGATGCATCTTGTTTAAAAACACCCATAGATGTCCATAAAACAAGTTGGAATTATGTAGAAAGGCCAGGGATGAGTTCAAAGGCAAATTTTAAGTAATTCAGTGGTTGACAATGAGCGCTTTGATATGTTTAAAATCAAAGAATCTTAAGAAATTCCATCTGTTGTTCTTTGACGAAAATGTCGTAATCTGTTTCTCTTATCTCTGTTCCTGATCTGTCTCTGCATGTTTTTTGTCCTTTCTTCTAAGCTTTTATGTCTCATACTTAGACTATAATGTTTATTTCAGGCTGCATAACTGATGGAATCTGCCACAACTTTATTATGCATAACTTTAGATGTAATAATAGTATCTGAGTTACCATCAGATTTTTTTACAAAGTACTCCTGGTCACTTTCACAATCTTTAGTAAATAAGAATGAGTTCTACACAGTGGTAGTGTAAAATCTGATTGAGTGGAGATGCTGATGGGATTGGGTCTTCTTGTTTCTGATTTTCAGTCTGAATTGGGCTTATGGAAGTGGACATTTAAAGAATCGGAACCTTAGACTACTGTCTCAAAGCTACATATCGACTTCTAAGTCATTGCAGGATTGCAACCTTAGTTACTAATTGTGGTTTCCAGGATAACCTCCCCCTCCCCCTGTTTTTTTCATATGACCTCTGTTTTTTGCTTTAAAATGTGATCAGACTACTAAAAACATATGCTTTTTTTTAAAACTGCCTGAGTCAGACCAATGGTCCATCTTAGCCCGGTATTGTCACAACTTGACACGGCAGCAGGGGTTTCAAATTTGGATCCAAATCGGGAACTTCCAGGGTCTCCGGCAGAGGCCATCCCAGTGTGCTACCTGAGACTCCTCCAAGCCCCTAGTAAACTGATATAAATCAGCATAGATCCATTTAAATAATATATTAGTCTAGTTTACTCCCGGAGGGCATCTAGTTAAAATCTTTTAGGAAAAATTCACAAAAATGTAATCCCAGGCACCTGTCAACAGAATTAATACATTTCTTGGTAGCTGAATGTAATTTTGACCTTTTGGAATGTATGTTTCCTCTGTAATTGCTCTCACTTGTGGAACCACTCTGTTGTACCTCAGGTGCTATTGCTTGAAAATTAGATACTTTAGTATTAACTACAGCTGAAATGAGCAGCTAAATTGCTGCTTGTGAGAAATTTTACCATACTGGCAATCAGGATTGATTTCCTGACCTTTTCCTGACCCCAATGTGATTTCTTGATACTCGCAATACCACGAGATATCATCCTAATTTACCAACTTTCTGCTTACTATTTACCACATACTGCTTATTTACTGCTTACCGCATTTCTGAGGGTTCTGTTTTACTTCTAGATTTGTTGTTGCTCAATTTCTGAGCCAATTGCTGTGCAAATAGACCACTGCTTAACCTCTCCCCAGTACCCCTTAAACTCCATTCCAGTGTTTCCAATCAGAATTGTTGTCTATGGCCCTTTTCACACAGACACTCTAACACTGATAAAATGCATGTTACATTTTAGTATACATGTTGCAGGGCTGCAGGTGTGCTCTATGGGTGCCCTGCAACATGTATAATAAAATGTAACACCCATTTTATAAGTGTTAGAGTGTCTGTGTGAAAAAGGCCTATATTGTTCCTTTTGCTCTGACCAATCTGCAACTGGATTACAGATTAGTAAAGGAATCTGCATCCCAGCTAATAAAGTACAAGGGGAAATGGAGTGCAAGAAATGCAGTATTACCTCGCGGGGGTTTGAAATGGATGACAAAGCAATAAAGAGGATCTCTGTAAGCAGAAAGTCAGTAAAACAAGAAATGAAGTGTCAGTTGAGACATTATTGAGTACTGAGAGGTTCTCAGTTCCAATTGACACAGTATTGGGCAACAGGTTTTCAATGAGATTTAATTACCTTGGAGGGAGATATTAGGATACTGTGGAAATAAATACATTTATTTTCTTTCTTACCATCTCTCTCCTCTCTTTCTTTTTTGTGTTTAGACTGCTGTATTCTGTCCTGCCACCATCAGTTGCCAATGAGATGAGACACAAGCGTCCTGTGTCCGCTAAGCGGTATGATAACTTGACCGTTCTCTTTAGCGGCATTGTTGGATTCAACACATTCTGCAGCAAGCATGCCTCTGGAGAGGGAGCCATGAAAATTGTCAATCTTTTAAATGATCTTTACACAAGATTTGATATTCTGACTGATTCACGAAGGAATCCATTTGTTTATAAGGTAATAATAAAGAGGTTTTTCCATTCCATAAACCCATAATGGAGGTATTGCAATGGTTTTGTTTTCATGTAATCTCATAAAGTTACTAGTTATTCTAGTTTACTCCAGGCAGACTATATTTGGTCCTTTGAACTTAGAAATGTTTACAAACTTGACACAGATTTCTTTGTCCCTACTAGGGAAAAGAAAAGCATCCTGAAGATAAAATGAACACCTTTTTCAAACATGAAAGTAGCTTAGAGAAACTTAAGTAGAATAACCAACAACGTCTATTTTGGACCAACTATTGGTGCGAGTATGATAGCTATTGGGTCCTACAGGAGACTTCACCAGAACTGTAAGGAGTGAGAAATACAGACTGAGCAAATGTGGGACAATATATAGCAATTTCCTGGGAGGATGTTCTCCCAACTCCCACATTTGCTCAGCCTGTATCTCTGACTTCTCACATGCTTGGTGAAATGCCCAACAGCTTGCATCATCTCTCCAACAGTATTTTGTCCAATGAAATATATCATCTGACTACTTTATATCCATCTCAGTGAATTCTACTAAGTTTTAATACGGAATATATGAATCAATCTGTTACCTGAGGTCTGTGTACTCGTATCCTCACAACATGGACCAACCAGCCATCATGCTTGATGTAACCAAGCCAAGCGCATGCACCTGGGACCTCGCATCTTTGTGAATGTTACACTCCTTGTCTCTCCCTCTCTTCCCCTTCCTTTGTCTCCCCTCCTTCCCCCCCCATCTCTCAGATTGTAAGCCCTAGGCACGGACCGTGTCTATTCAATTATTTTGTAAAGCGCCAGGTACATTGCTGGTGCTATATAAATGCTTGCTAATAATAATAATAATTAATAATAATTCCCAGAGTTTTGCTAGAAATAACTAGTGACCAAGTATGGGCCAAATGACTGAGAAAGCTACAAGTATGGGCCAAATTGAGACTTTAAAGTTAGGGCTCCCTGTTGTGAACTGGACCCCTGCCTGTCCTGATTGGTTAAGGCCTGCTGGGAGACGATGGGGCTGTTGCTGGAAAGGGTGGTCAATGCCTCCCTTAGGGAAGGCAGGGTGCCGGGCTGCCTCAAGGAGGCAGTGGTATGGCCCCTGCTCAAGAAACCATCGCTTGACGTTGACTTCCTTGCCGGCTATCGACCAGTCTCTAACCTTCCCTTTTTAGGGAAGGTTATTGAGCGGGTGGTGGCCTGGCAGTTGCAGGAGCATCTGGATTGTGTTGGTTTTCTTGATCACTCGCAGTCAGGATTTTGCCCGGGTTATGGTACCGAGATTGCACTTGTGGCGTTGGTCGACGACCTGTGCCGGGAATTAGATCAGGGTGGTTTGGCCCTGCTGATTCTATTAGAACTGTCAGCTACTTTTGATACCGTTGACTATGAGATGTTGGTGACGCACCTGCGGGACCGGAGGCGGGTGAGTGGTACGGTTCTTGACAGGTTCCGCTCCTTCCTGGCCAGAAGAACTCAGCAAGTGGTGCTCGGGGATTATTTTTCATCATACCGAGACTCTTGTGGAGTCCCGCAAGGTTCTGTTTTATCCCCTCTCCTGTTCAACGTCGATATACAGCTGCTTGGCGAGGTGGTCAGGAGGTTTGACATGTGGTTTCATCAATATGCTGATGACACCCATCTTTACCTCTCTTTTTCATTGGGCCCAGGCCCGGCAGTCTTGGTGCTTACCTGGTGTCTGGCAGCTGTGAGGGATTGGATGAGGGCGAATCATCTAAAGCTGAATCCTGATAAGACGGAGGTGATGCTCTGTACCTGGGGGTGACGGCCCCCATCATTAATGGGGTCTGCCCTTTGCCGGTTCCCCAGGTACAGAGTCTGGGGATGCTCCTTGATTTGCAGCTCTGCTTGAATGCTCAGTTGGAGTCTGTGGCAAGGAGTGCCTTTTGTCAATTACATCTAGTGCGTCGGCTTCAGCCATGTGTTTCGGACTCTGACTTGGCCACTTTCATCCATGCTTTCATCACCTCTAGGCTAGACTACTGTAACATGCTCTATGTGGGGCTACGTACCCATGGTGATGGTTCGGAGACTGCAGCTGGTGCAGAA
Source organism: Sphenodon punctatus (assembly GCA_003113815.1). Lineage (NCBI taxonomy): Eukaryota > Metazoa > Chordata > Lepidosauria > Sphenodontia > Sphenodontidae > Sphenodon > Sphenodon punctatus. Next base: position 1,475,805 of record QEPC01009046.1, on the reverse strand, counting down.
TGTGGTGGCCCATCTCCTGGTGGGTCTGGGTCACCAGGAACATATTACACCAGTTCTCTGGTTTCTGCACTGGCTGCCTATAGTCTTCCAGGCCCAATTCAAGGTGTTTGTGCTTGCCTATAAAGCCCTAAATGGCCTTGGCCTGACCTATTTGTGGAACTGCCTTGTCCTCCAGGTCCTGAATCGGCTCCTGCAGTCATGAGGGGGTGCTCTCCTGGAGGTCCCCCGAGTCTACCAGGGGGCCACGATGGGGAGGGCCTTCTCGGTGGCTGCTCCATGGCTGTGTAACTCCCTCCCAGTGGAGGCCCGTCTGGCCCCGGATCTCCCCTCTTTTCGACACTGTTGTAAAACGTGGCTGTACTGCCTGGCTTTTGATGGGGAGAATGGGGAGGGTGGGGGGACTGGACTAGGGTGGTGGATGGTTGGGGATATTTAATTCCTCCTTGTTGATTGTTTTCAGTGTTTTTATTATTGTTTGTGAGCCACCCAGAGCTGCCTGTGGCAGGATGGGTGGGGTAAACAAAAAATTAAAATAAATTTTTTAAAAAAAATCTGTATTGGGAATGGAGATTTTCCACCCAAGCTCTGTGGAAGGTCAGTGAAGAATTTTAACTCTAAGAGACTTAATTCTTCCTTGAGCATTCTGGAACATCATTCAGGATGGGCCATTTTTAATAACAACATTGAGTAGCACTGTAAATAAATGCAACTACTTTCCAAATAATTGAATATTTGCTCAGAGTAAAAATAACAGAAAAAGGCCCTGCATTATCTTTTATATATTTAATATTTAATAGAAATTCCCTATGAGTGCCCTGCAGTAATTGGTTGAGATGTTGTGATATCACCAAATAGTCAGAATAATTCCAACTGCTTTGAGGAAAGTGAAAATGGAAGGAAAAGGTGACAGACAGATAGCTGTTTAAAAATAACTGGCCAAACATTTGACTGTATGCCTCTGTTTAATAAGGAATGTTGTCATTCCTTATTAAATTCCCTCTACTGATTAGCACTTTCACTCTCTTTTCATAAATCCCACAGTTATTGACTCTTTGAAGGTGTAAACCTGTCAGAGAATATAGTCTTATCATTTTTCTTCTCCATACTAATGCAAAATACATTGATTCTCGTTCAAAGGAAATTATAAACAACTTAAATTGCAGTTTAAGTTATGGAAGAACCATGCTACCTGATAACCAAGACTATGAAATAATTGCCAAACATATATTTTGTTAGGTGGAGACCGTTGGAGACAAGTACATGACTGTGAGTGGTCTACCAGAACCGTGCATTCATCATGCACGATCCATCTGCCACCTAGCACTGGACATGATGGAAATAGCTGGGCAGGTTCAAGTAGACGGAGAGCCTGTACAGGTTAGTAATTGTCTAACTTCCAATAAAAATATGTTAAATGTTTAAACAAAATTTCCATTGAGATACAGTAACATTCAAAACTCACTTTTTGAACATTGTTAATGCTGGGAGAGGAGAATAGTTCCCTATACAGCGCTATGGACAAAGTAACCAACTAAAGCATAAGAAAAGTAAATTTTAGGGATGGGTGAACGCGGTTTGGAATTCGGACTGAACTCGGTCTGTTTGGACGACCAAATCCGAAGACGAACTGACCGAACCAAACTAGATCCGAACGTCGAAATACCGAACAGTTTGGTCAATTCGGATCGCATTCGGGTGAGTTCGTATGGCAAAAAAAGTGTCACTGGAAGGTCAGACGTGACGGAGGGGGAGTCAGCTGAGGAGCAGACTCCCAGGCACCAGGGGTGGAGAGGCTTGAAGTAGCAGCCAGCCTGCCGAATCACCATCCCTTTTTGCCTCAGACCACTGGCTTCGCAGTCTGCGATTGGCCACGGGCTAGACTGCACAGAGCCAATGGCGTTTGTGGTGAGGCGGGCGCAGCAAGAAACCAAACTGATTGCTTACCCCCGTCCCAACACCTTCTGAACTAGTCACTGTTCCTGAACAGCAGGCGTTTCAGAAGGCTCCCTCTCTCCCAGCAGTTTTTGTTCCTTCCTGTTCCTAATCCATTGCCATCCTCCTCCTATTTCACCCATCCAACCCATTTACCTCCATATTATCATTTATTTAGATTATATTAGATAGATTTAGGTGTTATTTTTTGTTTTTA
>QEPC01009046.1:1432097-1472895 GCA_003113815.1 Sphenodon punctatus | reverse complement strand
GTTCTGGGGCCAAGTTACAGGCAGGGAGGGCTGTGTCTAATATCTACAAGCTGCCACTCTTCTAGCGCCAGGACACACTGTCATGGTTCCAGGGCCATCATTCCTTGCACAGAGAACCGATTTCCCAAAGCATCAAGAAACAGCCACTCCAGCCCCAGGACCCGCCGCCAGGGTTCTGGGGCCAGGTTACAGGCAGGGAGGGCTGTGGCCAATATCCAGAAGCTGCCACTCTAGCCCCAGGACCCAGCGTTATGGGTCCGGGGCCATCACTCCTCACACAGAGAGCCAATTTCCCAATGCATCAAGAAACAGCCACTCCAGCCCCAGGACCCGCTGTTCTGGGGCCAAGTTACAGGCAGGGAGGGCTGTGTCTAATATCTACAAGCTGCCACTCTTCTAGCGCCAGGACACACTGTCATGGTTCCAGGGCCATCATTCCTTGCACAGAGAACCAATTTTCCAAAGCATCAAGAAACAGCCACTCCAGCCCCAGGACCCACTGCCAGGGTTCTGGGGCCAAGTTACAGGAAGGGAAGGCTGTGGCCAATATCCAGAAGCTGCCACTCTAGCCCCAGGACCCACTGTCATGGGTCTGGGGTCATAATTTCTTGCACAGAGATCCTTTTTCCGAACCAAACACGACCGAACCGAAGGGCCGAATGCGGCGAACGGTCCGCGACCTGTTCGCCCATCCCTAGTAAATTTGTCTCGTGTCAGTGGATCACTTTGAGGATCAGGGTCTAAAAGGCCCAATTCTGCCTTAAACATGTGTCCTTAAATCCCACTGATTTCATGGCCACCTACACCCTGAGGACAATTTGCCTGCATCACACCTTACGAAATGTTAAGCTTCTCTCGTAGACTCATTTTGAGTGTGGCTCATTTCAAATTAGCAAGGGACGATATCTCATTTCAAGTAAATGTATGCTTCCGTTAGTCTTCATGGAAATGCTTAATGACAAGACTTTGCAGTTCTGAAAGTTACATGAGCCACAGTGATGGAAAAGGCCTTTGAACTGGCATTAGAAGGTATGTAATCATCACAAATAATGGATAGACCCTTGCAGAAAACCTAACTGGCAAAGATAACCACTGAGTAAAGAGTCTTCTCTCCATTTCCATCATATGAGTTGCATTCACCAGAGATAGATTAACTAATAAGCTAATTACACTATGACATAGGGTAGGGGACCCCTCTTGTGGGCCACTTTGAAAACTAGTACAGACTCCCTAGGTCAGAGAGGAGTTGAAAACAGAGCAGCTTAAGTGGTGTGTTCAGGGTAGGAGAAGGGAGAAGGGGGTCCAGATCATGGATCTATACATAGATCCATGCCCAATACATGTAACATGCCCTCATTTCCACTCCCTTCTGCTGAGCTCACTCTTTCAGTGCTTGAGGGTAGGGATTTCATTTAGGAGTTGGAAAGAGGCCAAATTAAAATCGGCCCATTGATTTTGCCCATGGGCTGCATATCCATGCCCCTTGCCTCCCCATTAAGGATTCATTTTAATATGGACCCATGCTATAGTCAGGAACTGGTGTTCACTGTAGACCTGAAACGACATGTGCCAATGCCCGACAATTCTGTTGGAAACCTCCTCTTGGTTACCATTTTCTTGACACAACATAGACACAGCATCCCCATGATTGTTTGAATGCTGATGCTTTCCGCTATTGCCTGTCACTACTTTCCAGCAGTGCTTAATATGTAGAAATAGAGTTATGGGGGTGGGGTGGCATTCAAAGAGGTCAGTGGAGATATGCAACCAGCTCCCACCTCTGACTCTGCCAGTCCCTGTCCCCACTCCTACTTTGTCAACCTTTGCTCAGGGATTGGATTAAGCTTGTTGGGGGCTGGGGGTGACATTGCTGCCATTGATCAGTTGTTGAGTGAAACTGATCAGCCCCAACCCTGTTAGAGGGAGAGACTGGCACTGAAGCTGGTGTTTCCTCATCAAACAGGTGGTGTCTCGTAGAGTAGCAGCAGTGACAATGGAAGTTCTGACACAAACTAAGCTCTGGTTCCCGTATCTGTTCTTCCACTCCTGCCAATAGATTTTGATTCTGGGTATGTCACTGTATTTGCGGGTATAAAGTAGAGCTGAAAGAGTTATCCGTTGGTATTCAGTATCCAGCCGGATCTACGATATCAAACCCACTCCGGCAAGGACTGGATGCTGAACTATCCATTTATTGTTTTGTGGATTAACTGCTTTACCAATTTACTGTGTTACCAAATAATACTGCAGGACACTGTTTACTGTATTACCATTTGCTCATAATTCCTATTCTGTTTCCTATCCCTCTTCCCCATCTGGACCTGGTTTCACACTAGTAATGGTAACATTCAGCAATATGGTAGACAGTTGCAGTATTATCTGGTTTGTTGGTTAGCTGTCACAGTCATCAGTTAATGTCCAGGTAACTACCAAACTATCCTGAATGGTGGATATTAACTCAGATAATAAATTTAGTATTCAGTTCAGCTATACTATAGAGGAGAAATGGCCCAGTTTGCTCTTTAGTAAATGAGAAGTGCTTTTAAATGACTCAATCTATTCTTCATGATACAATACATTTTTGTTCATAAAACTCATAATGTTGTTCTGACAACTAAGCCAGACAGCATCACTGAAAAATGATAATGCTATCTCTAAGTGTTCCCTTAGGGTATTTTCAGACGTTACGTGATCACGGTCAACCACAGTGAATCCCCACATGGTGATCGTGAACAGAAGCTCCCCCCCAGATGTTCACCCCCGTGAATCATGGGGGGAATCACATTCACCATGCGAACGGCAGTCCCGGCACGTTGCGCCGCGCAGCCCGCCCCCTGTTTCCTCGCCGGGGGCAGCCATCGCGTCTGTTGGCCCGTTACGCGGTAGCCCCGGCGGGGAATCAAAGGGGTGATTCCGTGCCAGGGCCAATCGGCCCCGTCACGTCTGAAAATACCCTTAGTGTACAGTCATTAATTCCAGCTTATTATTTACCACTGAAGAAAGTAACCATATTACACATCTTCATGACATAGGGTGAAAACATGACAGTAGCCCACAGTAACTCGCAAGTCACCTGCTCATCAGATGACTTGTGAGGTGGCCACCAGATGTTTACCCACTTATGTCTCAGGTCTGAAGGAGTGCTCTCACCCTACCCAAGTGTGCATGCAAAACAGATGATCCGGAGCACCTGGAGGAGCACCCTCACTCAGCCTGGGTGTGTATGCCAAACAGCTGATTGGGGGATGCACCTCCAGGCCCTCCCTCAGCTGTTTGGTATGTGCTGCTGGGCTGGGTGAGGGCTATCCTCTTGGCCTCCCATCAGCTGTTTGGCAGGCTGGGTGATCATGCTCCTCCAGGCCCCCCTGATCAGCTGTTTGGCGGGCTGGGACTGTGCATGCCAAAACAGCTGATTGGGGGTCTCAGAGGAGCGCCCTCACCCAGCCTAGGTGTGCATGCCAAACAACTGATCAGGAGCACTCCTTCAGATCCCCCAATAAGCTGTTTTGTAGGCTGGGTGAGTGCTCTCCTCCAGGGCCCCCCAATCAGCTGCTTAGTGGACCAGCTCAGGGTGTTCCTCTGGACCCCCTATCAGCTGTTTGCAGAAGCTCCTCCTGGGGGGCCAAATCTGCTGGGCAGCAGGAGTGTGGGTGTCCTGTTCCATATGGATGGAACCTTGGCTGACCTCTGGCATGGAGGGACTTGTGGTGGCAGCCTCCACCCTGGATTCCTCAAGGGGACTGCTTATTTGAACTGCCCTCCATGCTGACCAAAGGAGTGGTGTCTGGAGTGGCAGTCAGGGGATTCAGCTCACCCCTATCTCGTTTGTTTTCACTCATATACAATTATGTCGTCGGGGTGCTTCATGTTGACTCGCATGTAAATACAAGTGCTTGCTCTGAGTAAGTTTGCAATGAATCAGATTTGGTTAAAAATGCAGTGGAATAATTTACAGACTTTTTCAGATTGCAGTTGGTTTGTATGTTTTGAGTCAAAGAAAGGGACAAGCTCTTCTCTGAGTCACATCGTACTCCGTTATAGTCTACATTGACAACAGTTAGTAGTGTCTTCCACTTAATTCAGTAACCATTTAATTTTATTGAAACTTCAGGAAACAAACTGTCTTTTTAAAACAATATAACTTTACCCATTTTTTTGTATTAATTTCAGTTACTATTTACAGGTATTGGTGGGTAATGTAGGCATTAGTTTTGGGAACTGGTTTTCCAGGTTTTCATTGGCACTACAGGTAAAAACAGATGTGAGGCACCTCTCCGGGGAAAATTGTGGCCACTACTCCCCTGGTTAGGGAGGGGCACCAAACAAATGTGTGGGTTCATGTTGGCCCAGTGTGGGTGGCCCTTGACCTGGGAGGTGGTTAGGGGATTTTCCTGAGGACACAGCCCAAGCCAGCCACCTACCTACCCTGGGGAAGTCCCAGGCCAACATCTGGCAGCATGGAAACAGATGAGCAGGTGAGTTCTGGGTCAATGAGGGCCACAGTGGGCCACCGTCATGCCTGTATTTATTTACCCATTATCTGATTTAAACCTGCTTAATTGAAAGTACAATTAGACCTTTATTTAGAGATTCTGGGAGCAAAATGGTGCAAAGACAACCATTTTTTAACCAAGAAAGTGGTCATATTCTGCTCAGTTATACCACTGTAATCTGAAGTTACTTGGCTGGCTATGCTGGACTGGTGTTGCAATTTCAGCTGACGATTTCAGCTAAAGATGTTTTGCTAAAGCTATCCTAAAGCTGTTGTTCCTGCATTATCGCCAAGACTATAGGTATCATATGTGATATGCCCTTTGGTAATCACATGAACAACAGGATTAGTCATTTATTTCCTAAAAGAACTACCTAATTTATGGCAGATGTGCCCATGCAATATTGTAATGTTTAGGCTAAACCTCCATGTTAAAACTGATTTGAAGCTAACAATATGTTCTAACGTTCCTGTTTTTAATAGATAACAATAGGTATCCATACTGGAGAAGTAGTTACAGGTGTTATAGGACAGAGGATGCCACGTTTCTGCCTCTTTGGAAACACTGTTAATTTGACCAGCAGAACAGAGACCACAGGAGAAAAGGGGAAAATCAATGTGTCGGAGTACACCTACCGGTGAGGGAAAGAGGATTCCTTCTTAAGTATATGAATTATTTCACGAATTAATTAATCTTTTTATTGTTATTATTATTATTATTATTATTTATTTATTTGAATTACAAATATGGCGGTTACAAATTACAAATGCTGTACCTTAAAACGGATACTGATAACTTGCATTAATTTTATAGCTCCCTCAGTAGGTCATATAAATCTGCTACATTACCATAAGCTGTCATTGTAAGAACAAATTTAGTAGCCAACCACCAAAATTCTGATGAAGTTTGATCAGTGCTTTAAAATATCAGAAAACACAAGTACTGCGGGTGTTAATAAACGTGACTGTCCCCGCTATAGCCCACATGGGCGAGAGCCTTAGCCGTGCGTCTGTTAGCAGGCTGCCATAGCGGGTAAGCATGTTTGTTCAGGCTACCATCCCAGTTCGGGCGTGAGGGCTGGTATGGCGAGCTGCCATGCTGTCCATCATGACGGGAAAGGCGGGTGGGGGAGACACGGCACTAGCCGCAATGCAGGGATGGGGCCAGTCAGCCTCATATTGGCCTCCTGTCCTTGGCTGGGTCAATCTGCAGGAACCTTTTTTATGAAACTTTTTCTTCATCATTCAGCATGTTTTCAAATGAATACAAAAATGTCATAGTAACACTTAGAAATTTAAACTTTTCTTGATTTTTTTTTTTTTTTTTTCAACAGGAAATTTCAAAATTCAAAAATATAGAATATACGCTGGCTACACTTATATTAACACCCTGTGTCTTCATCTGCAGTTCAACCACAATTTTTTTTTCTTTTAAATTTCAGGTGTCTTATGACCCCAGAAAATTCAGATCCACAATTCCACCTGGAACACAGAGGTCCAGTTTCTATGAAGGGTAAAAATGAACCAATGCAGGTCTGGTTTTTGTCCAGAAAGAGTACAGAGACTGAGGTATGACTAACCAAAGAGTAATTCTTTTTTAAAGCAAGGCATAAAATATGAACCTGTTAAATCTAAACCACCAAGAACCATTTTAATTTGCAAAACTAAATGTTTCCTAAGAAAAATGAACCATTTTGTAAAACTGTTATGTTAATGTATTTTTGATTTTGACAGCAGACTAAAGCCCTTCATGTCTTTGGTGTTTATGCATTCCATAAAAAGGTACTTTTGTATTTTTAAAAGCCCTTAAGGGAAACCAGATGTTTAAATATTTCTCTCTTCTTGCAGATTTTTCTGTTAGACTTTGTAATATACAATATGTCTCTATTTAATGGTCATGTATAGTTAATGCCTTTCAGAACTCGGCGATTACTTCCGTGCAATGAACTACCATACTGCTGTTTCTCAGATTCGTAGGTCCCAGTTTTGCAGTGCCTCTCAGTAAGCTCCTCATTTTAGTTAATGGGGTACTGGGGGGGCACAGGCATCTGCCCAAGCAGAACCAGTTACAAGATTGAGGCCTTAGCCTAGAAAAATAGTGTGATTACTTCAGGTACATGGGTAAGTTTAATAGTCAGCAATATTTATACTGGGATGGTCAGGGATTTTTTAATGAATTTTTTTCTTCCTCATCCAGCATGTTCTCAAATTAATAAAAAAAAAAATCATAGTAACACAAATTTTTCAAATTTTTCAGATTTTTCAACAGGACATTTCAAAATTCAAAAATGCCCAAATTTAATTTGGTTGATTTCAAACTGGAATTATTGTTTTATTTCGGATACGGTGACCGCTTGCATTTTCCTTGCTAGATGTAATGCATCCAAAATGAAAAAAAAAATAAGAAGTTGTAGCTCAAATACAACAAACAAAATTTTGGAATTTTCCTTTCAGTAGAAATTTCAACATTTCATTCCTACCTATGACACTTATGGGATGCAAATTCATTTCCCCCAAACAGCCTAAATGTTGCTATTTCTGTACCCACAGTAACATACTTTTAAGTACCGTTTGTACTTACCTTTGAAAAGTTCTCTCCAGTCTTTAGTGCAGATACTTTTACTGAACATTTTGACACTTTTCTAAATATGATTTATATCTAATGCACTATTATTAAATATACCTAACTTTTTGAGATCCTCAGCCAAAGTTAAAAGTTGTTTTAACAAGACACGAAATATTTTTCTGTAATCTATTCTGTAGTCTTCCTCTTTAATGGAGACATGTTACTTCCTAGTGTAATATTATTAAGGAATGCAGAGTGAGGTGAGGTAGATTAAATACTGCACCTACCCCAGCCTCTAAATATGCTCAGGTATTTATAAAAGAAATAAATTAAAACTTTCAAACTCTTCTTTTTATTCTCTTACTAAAGGTTTTGTACTTATATAGAATAACAGTTGCCTTCTTTAACCTTTTTTTTTTTTTAATAAACAACTTACTAATTCTCAGAATACTCCTGAGAAGTAAGGGTAAGTAAGGGTATTTCCCTCTCCACCAGAAGAAACAACCAAAACCGCAATCCATAAACCACTAACTCTGGAGTCTCTGGTTTGTGGATTGCAGCCCAGCACATTGAGCCCAATGTGATACTCTATAAGGAAGTCTCCTAACTTGGACTTCCTAATGTTGATATGTCCAAAATTTTAATTGTGAAAAGTAACTTGTTCAAAGCAATAAAGGGAGTGAGAGATGAATGCAAATTTAGAAGAACATCCACAAAAACATCACAATTAACACTGGATCCGATCCGATGGCCTGCAGATCCTGGGCTCAGTCCCATAGCCCATGGATCCCATGCACACGCAAACCACACACATCCCCATTGGTGGCCCATTGTGTTGTGCGGAAACCATGCGCATGTGCGTGTGCACAGCTTCTGCATGGGATCCGCTGGCCATAGGATTGAGCCCCCTATGCTCAGCTGTCCGTGCGCACAGCTGTGCAGGAACTGTGTGCATCCCCATTGCTGGCATATTGTGCAGTGTGGAAACTGCGTGCCTGTGCATATGTGGGGGCGTGCATGGGATCTGCGGGGAATGGTATCAGTCCCACTGTCCGGTAGCACCTGCTGTGAAGTGCTCTGGATGCAATTCAGTGGTGGCGGAAGGGAAGGGGAGCTGGTGTCATCTAAAAAAAATGATGATTATTATAATGTCACACATTACAAGCTCCCTAGTTGTAGTGTTTTGTTTAATCAACTTATCAGAAGTATGATCTACACAGAGGGCTATGCTAACAGAGGAAGAAGCCAGTAGTGTGAGTGTGGAGAATAGGTCTTTATACCTTTTCCTAGGAGTCTGCTCCATGCAAAACAATTGTATTTAGCTCTGCCACAGACCATGTGCTGCATAAATGAGAAGGGAAGGCCTTCTGCACTTGAAGGAATTCCTCCACGCAGCACACCTCAAATACAGGCTCACATTCCTCAGTCACTGACAAAGCAGATAGAACTATTTTCTTACCTGCTATAAGCTCGGGGTTTGTTTGTTCTGGACTTTTATTTAGGACTGAAACTCAATTTCGGTATCCTCATTTTTCTCAATGAGAATTAGAGTTCTTGGCTCATTCATGCAAATGAAAATTGCCTAGATTTTTGCTGAAAAAAAGCAAGAATTTTGAGCAGCCCACCCCCCACACTTGCAAAAAAAGAGAGAGATCCCTTTTCTCTAGCAATCTCAAGGGACTGCTCCAGCCGCTGGGTTTCACCACTGGGTTTCTTCCACTCTGCTTCTCTGCAAGGGAAGGGAGGAAGCCTCCAAAGAAGAGCTAAAATATAAATAATTAACTGTGCTTGCTCAAAATGGCTGCTTGGCATTCTGAACATGTGCGACCCTTTTTCAAAATGGCGCCTGCAGCATCAACACCATTTGGGGAAGGGCAGACAGTCTGCACATGCTGAGACTGGCTGCCCTTTTCCAAAATGGCACTGATGCTGTTGGCACCACCTTGTAAAAGGACTGTACATGCTCAGAATGGCCCTGATGGCCATTTTGAGCATGCACTGTGATTTTTATTATTATTATTTTGCCGCCTCCTCCTCCTCCTCCTCGGCTTCCCTTTCCTCCACAGAGAACCTGAGTGGGGAAAGATCCAGTGGCAGGACCCAGAGGTTGGAGTTAGTCCCCCTGGTCTCAAGAGATGCAGCCAGGTGAGTAAAAGCCCTCCTCCCTCTTTTTTTGAAACTTTGGTGGGAGGATTAAGTTTCCACCCCTCCCCCCGCCAAGATATCTTGCAAGATTTTGAACCATTAGCGAGGTCTTCTCGAGATCTTGCTGCTGATTTGAGATTCTTGCGAGAATCATTTTGATGCTCATGTCAGCCTTACTTGTATTAAATTCAGATACATATGACCATGTTCATGTACAATAGGCCTCCTCCCACTACAGATATGTACTTTTAAATATTCTTATGGGGGGAAGGAGTAAGGTTCTGATCTCTTGGCAGTTGAGAATAATGGCTTTTTCAGCACCAGCAACATTAAGAAAAAGTAAAGGAAGAGAGAGTGTTAAGTGAACCTTTTTTCATTCCCAATCCAATTTCATATATATGCACATGGGCACACCAACTTCTAGGTACTGTATGATTCCTAGAGCATATCCTGGTCTCCTTCTTACTGTCCATCCAGTGTCATGTAGACTTTGGTAATATTCTTTCTGTCTCCAGCAACAAAGAGAACTGTCCTTGTTTATATTTATGAAGGATGACTTTTTGAGTAGCCTTTTCACTTCAGATAGTGATATATCCCTTCAGCCAGTTCTCCTTTTATTGGACTTCCTCTCTTTTTATTAGAAAACTTTAGATGTTAGATATTCTCAGGAGCCCCTGTAAGATAAGACACATTGGCCACAATCCTGAAAACATGGGATACTGCAAAGGCCAATAGCATAAGTGAGGGTATTTTCAGAAGTGACACTACCACGCTTAAACCCAATCCGAGGTAACAGCTGCCACCCCACCCCAGGATAAGCCAGTACCCAGAACAGACATGACGGTGTGCCTTACCACACTTTGCCTGGAACCGTGGTAGCATTTACCACCGGCTGTTCCCTGCTATTTTCCAAGATCACAACTGGTGGTAACTGCTACCACTGTTCGGCAAAGCGTGGTGAACATCTGGCGGCCGCCAAACAGAAGTGTCAGTGGTTGTGACCCCGGGGTGGGGTTAAGTGTGGTAAGGTGTGGCTAAGCGTGGTACCATCACTTCTGGAAATACCTTGAGTTTAAAAAATGAATTAAGTTCATGGAGGATAAGCTCATGAACAGAGATTAGCCAAGGGGTGCAATCTCTAATTGCTGGAAGATGGGAATTAGGGATGGGACTTTTGGTTTCAGAAAGAACTGAAAGTACCTGATAATGGCCATTTCAGATTAAGCTGAAATTTTGGTTCTTTTTCGGTATTGGTTATATCAGATCTTTTGCATCAATTTTTGTATTGGATGTTTAACATTGCGGTTTGTCCCCATTGACTTCAGTGGCGAAACCGCAATGTTAAAAATCCAATACAGAATCAGTGCAAAAGATCTGATACAACCAATACTGATTTAAGAACCGAAAAACATGAGAACCAAAATCAAAAGTAGCAGAAATTTTGCCCAGAGTCCCATCCCTAGTGGGAATGAATGACAGGGGATGGATCACATCTGCCATTATTGTACACTTCCTCTGAAGGATCCAGTGGGTCTTCTCCAGGTTAAGTGACTTTAGTATTGCAGCCATTGCCAGTGAACTATAAGTGCATCATGTTGGTGACATGTCTCATCATCCCTAGGGATAATGTGGTCAAGCCACTTTTTAATTAATATATCAGTAAAAATTTGAAAGGAGGTCACAGTAATTAATGTTTAGGGGCAAAGGTTTACAGAAGGTGCATAGGGATTTAAAGAAAAACCACGAGACCCTGAAGCTTCTAGAGAGAGCAATGAGAGTTACAGAAGCTGAACATCACTCAGGATTTGACCCTTATCACCCACCAATTTCCATGTACCATCCTAAAGGCCCTTTTTACACAGGGCTCTCCCACTCATAAACACGTAGAAATCTGCATGTTCATGAGTGGGAGAGGCCCGTGTGAAGGATGCGGTGCGCTTGTGGTGGGTGGGGGTGCGTGCATGCTCCCGCCTAACACACATCCCCACGCACCCCCCCACCCATTCCCACGCACGGAGCAACCAGAAAAAAAGGCAATTGCTGTGTCCATGGGGATGATTGGGGGGTGCGTGGGGATGCGTGTGTGCCCGTATGTACACCCCGCCCACCCACCGCACGCCCACAGACACCCCCCACACACACACACTCTGCAGGGGCTATGTAAAAAAAGGCCGGAATACCATGCACCATGCTAACTCCTGTTTTCCAAGAATCAACGTTTTCTTGCATTTGTTATACTTTTATGTTCACTCTATGCATTTTTCTGCTACCCTTTCCCTCTTCCTTCAGTTTTAGTATCTAAACTGAGCATTGGCCAGAAAGCATTAGCTGTACCTCTTGTTTCACAGTTGCCTGGCTTCTTGTTTTCACACTCAGGAGTGGAGCTTAGAACTCTGCTTGGGTTAAAAACGTACGCCTGACATGCTCCTGAGCTCAAGGCATCCAGGCTCTTCTAAAGCCAGGTCCAATGTGGAGAGGTGGCCCATCCCCCAAACAGAGCACCATGATGTCATGGAACTTTGTAAATCTTGGGGCTATGTTGGAAAAGAGATGTGGCTAAGGCTCCCCCCCACCCCATTCTGTTGTAGCTCCAACCCTATATAGTGTTATGTCACAGTACTCTGTAAGGGGTGCAGCTAAGGCATCGCCCATCCTTTTCCGACATGACTGTGCCTCCTCTGAATGCCACGATGTCACGGTGCTTTAAAGGGGGATGGGATCCCGCACTTCAAGGGGGCCTGGTGTGGCTCAAACCTGAGGGGCATGTGGACAAGGGGTGTGCCTGACTGGGCCTGAGACCAATGGGATCAGTCGAGTCGCAGCCCTCCAGTGGAGCAGCAGCTTCACTCCTGACAGGCAGGTTTGGTCAGAAAACACAGGCCTTGGTTGCCCAATTTGGATAACATTTGAGGTGATACTTTTTCCTTTTTATGCCTTGCAGGCATCCCAAGAATGTTACAAATAAATAGCAGCCTATATAAAGAGGAATAGGAAATGGAGATGGTGAATAAATTAAAATAGCCTTTGTCATGTGAGAGGCAACTCTTATGAGTAGAGCCAAACTTTCTCCCATTGCATTTTCTCCTATTCCTTCCTTCTTTGCCTTCTGCAGAGACCTTTCAATAGCTCCTTACATTGTTGGTTCCCCTACCTCCCCGAAGATATATTATTCCCTCCAACTGCAGCAATACTCTAATTGCAGTCATCTCACTGACCTCAAATGCTTTATCCTCAAGGGTGACCAGCTATTTCCCCAAGGAAATTCTGGAATGAGTAGGATGTGCGGTTGACATGGCCCTGGCAGGGATTACAGCAGCACCACCTGTCCCTATTGTAGCTACTAGGCCATTGGTTTATGGCACAGCCATGAAAGTGCCTTTCTGACCAGTGTTTGATTTACTTGTAATGCATCCATGGGACGAAAATAGAACATTTTTTTTAACACTTTGAACCTGCCACATTATTGCTTCAAACAAGGTCCCTCACTTCTCAAACTTTTCTTACATGCATTCAAGGAAGTAAAGCAAGATTCATACTGAGCTGGGGAAAGAGGAAGAGGACAATGGACAGGATGGAATACTGTGTCCTGGCCACTTACCTAGCCTGGTAGTAACTATGATGTATGGGTGTTATTCACTGTGTCCTTTCATTGGCTTATCAGTGTCATTTTCATCTTGTGCTTCCAGACCCTCTTGCTGCTTTTTGTTAATTTCTGCCTCTGCTTTTGATATTGTTCTATTTCTCTTGTGGGTGTGTATTTCAGGCCCCTAGTGTGAATAATATTTTTCTCATGTTATATTGAACATCATTTTGCAGTGTGTGTGCTAGAGCTAACTATTTGAATCTGGTGCTTCCTCATCTTCATCTCCTCAGTGTAGTGATTGGTCACCATGTTTGGAGTGGCGGTGTGACTCAACACTGTTTCTGGAAGGAAAGCAATTCCTACTGGTAGAGTTAACTATGAACCCAGAACACTTACAAAAGTGTTATAAATCCTGTTTTAATCAAATCATAAAAGTGTTATAAATCCTGTTTTAATCAAATCATACACTTTACTCTAACCTGCTATTGTGGAGTATTTCTTTTCCTTCTGGGAATTAGATTTGATGCCCTGTTCTTATTATTGAGGAGAAACTAGTTGCTTTTTAATTATGCAGCATCCATCTGCATCTGTGCTTTCTTCTCTGAAAATGGGGTAGGTGCCTGTTGTGGCAATTTGAAATGTCTGCAAATTCAACTCAAAAGCTGGTCATATCCATATGTTCCTCTTGCTGACTCATTAACTAAATACAACTGATTTGTGCATAATGGATTGCTGGACAATCATTTATGCCATGCATAATGTTTTGCTTCTTTTCCAATACTGCCTCCTCAAAATAAAAGGCACAGTGCTGGGACATGGATTATGGGCAAACTCATTTGCTTGTTCTCCTTAACCTTCAGAAATGATGTTGTGTCATTCCTTGAAAGAATATTAAAATGTTCTGGACACCAATGGTTCAGCTCTCACTCCATTGATGTTTACGGGAGTTTTGCCAATAACTTCAGTGCAATCAGGATTGCACCCCATGTCAAGACTAGTTTGGTTAGTTTCAATATACCGTGCATTCCTCTGGGAATAATATGTCCATCCTTAACTTGCTGATATTTTCTGAATATCTGTCTTTATAAAAAAAATATATATTGATTTTGTGTATTTAAAAATGTCTATCTTGTAGAGCTATCTTATCAGCATATGTATATGTATAAATGTTCAATGTTCATGTGTAAAAGGAATTACATTAAATTATTTTTTCCACTGGTCTCTAGAAAATGTGCTTTTTAAATGAAAAATGATGTGACTGCTACTGTTGACATAATAAATGCTTCTACATTTTACTTGTACATAGTGTCTTCTTTAAAAACTCTCACTTTCTCCTGCGGTTAGTGAGGCTCCACAGAGACTAAGGGGTCTGCCCATGCGATCCTGGCCCAGAATTAGGGCAGTAGGTTGTAGCACCAGGGGCATAGCTAGTTCTAGGGACAGGATGGACATTTGTCTTGGGGCCCAAATTGAGGGCAACAGGGTCCAAGCTGGGGAGGGCCATAAATCCTGTCCTGCTGTGGCACGGCTAGGCAGAGACTGATCAGAAGTGCCTGCAGTGTGTGGCACCTATGGGATCCACCTGGCAGGCAGCACAGGATGGAGCAAGCACTGGCAAGTTGCAATGGCATGTGGCAGGCACTGGCAATAGCATAGGGGTGTGCAGCATGTCGTTTTCGTTATTACTATAATTGTAAGTGCAGTCCTCTACAGTTATTGTCAAGCATTACTTCTATGTATGTTCACGTTTTCAGTGCATCAGTATATCCCTTATATTCTACTGGGACATTGATGTGGTCCATAAGACAAGCATCAGGAGTGTCACATTATGAAATGTACTTTCTTTGGGAACATAGCACAATGTCGAAGAAACAAAGTCTTCACTGAGGGAAAACATAGACCATGACACAGAACAAGCGTATTATTCACTGGTTATGTTCAGAATACTCTTATTGTTTGTTTTTCATTTTCAGCTAAAGGATATAAGAATGTTGCTGAAATATGTTGGGCATAAGTCTATGCACCGGCTCGTGACCCAAAATGCTATTTAATTACAAAGTTGCAATGTCACCAAATGGTTTGCAAGACATAAACACCTTGCATGACCCAAAAGCCTCCGCAGGGCATGGTCCTTCCAGTAATGCAGGGGTTGGGAATGTTTACCCTCCCAGGGGCCACTTTGAAAATTAGTGCAAGCTCCAAGGGCCATATAAGAGTTGGTGGCGGATGTGCACTCAGGGTGGGGGAGGGAAAAAGAGGGTCCAGATGATGGCTTTATGACATGCCCTCATGTCTGCTCCCTTCCCCTGGGATCACTCTTTCAGAGGTTTGATACAGGAACTGGACAGGTTCCTGACCAGATCCAGGAACTAGACAGGAGCCAAATAAAAACAACACAAAGGCCACATTTGGCCCTTGGGCCTGAGATTCCCCATCCCCACAGTAACTAACGAGGATGGTCTTTCCCTAGAGTCTAGGCAATCAATTTCCTAGACGACAGCCAGTATCTTTGGGAGCCCCTCCTGAGCTTCTAGCAGTTACACGTGAGCAGGTTCCTTCTTGAGCTTCCAGCCCTAACTCTTCTCGCCTGGCTCCCTCACCAGTCACGTCAAGGAAAACACTGTAGGGGTGAACTTGATGCAGTTTGGCGCCCTCTTGTCTGGGGCACTCCCTAAACAAGCTCAGGTAACCTGAGGCAAACCCTCAGACTCTAGACCCTATTAGGGCTGAAACTCGATTCTCACATTTGTCGATGAGGATCGTTCTTGCAAATGAGAATGAGCCGAGAACTGCCTGGATTCTTGATGAGAAAAGTAAGAATCTTGTAAACAACCCTCCCGTGCCTTTTGTTTTTTTTAAAAACCCTGGCTGACTCACCTGACTGCCTCTTTTTTTAAAGGCTCCTTTTTTTTCAGGGTATCATTGAATATTCCTAATTTATTCACTGAATATTCCTAGTTTAGGGCTCACTCATGTTCTTACAGGCTCTTGAAATCCCTTCCCACCAACCTCTGTTTTACCAACCCCTTAGTGCAACCTGAGTGATCAGGAGCTGAAGAGTTCTGTCTTCCTGCCTAAAGGGCCAATGACCTGCTCTGACACAACTGAATAGCACAGATTCCCAATAATTGGGGTGAAGTATTGCTGCATCTTCATAACACTACATGGTAGCAGTGGACCAATGTCTTTTTACTAGTGATTACAGTGTAAAATTACCTCAGCAGACAGCATTGATTTAGGCCCTTTTCACACAGTTGGGGGTGGGAAGAGGGGCGGAGATGGGTGGGGGAACATATGTCACACACTCACGGGCAGTGAGTGTTCTGAAATTCACCAAGGCGGTGGAACGGGCAGTCACGTCAGGGTCATGGCCAGGAAGAGCCCGGCACCCCACCCCCCAAACACCCAGAGAACATTCTCAACATTCACATGGACATGGAGAACACTGACAGGAGGGAAGAACACACACCACAACATGATGTTGCAAGATGGCTAGCCAAGGGCAAATGAAGACAGAGCATACGTCACAGCCCATACTCTGACAGACCCAGGGCGGGCAGGGGAGGAGGAGAGGCACAGCAAAGCTGCAGCAGCAGTGGTGCTAAAGCCACCAGACTGACAGGTGCCGCAAAGCAGACAACTGTTAGCAACAACAGGCAACCAGCGGCTGGGTCATGCCTGAAAGGGAAGGTAGCAGGTGTTGGCAGGGGAGGCAACTGGGGTGGGTGCAAGGACAGAACACCCAGTACCTGTGGCCAGCATGGGGGAGGCCGCCGCAGGGACAGTCATTGGGCCACGCCCGGCAAGCACAGAAACACAGGGACACAGCACATGGGAGCAGCAGGAACCATAAAACACAAGGAGGTGACACCAGGGTGGCCAGATATGCAAAGAGCACAGGACATGAGAACTACAGAACGCAGGGCTGCACTGGAGCCAATGCAGCCCTGAAACTGGAATGTCTCACAAGTATTCTTGAAAATGTGCATATCTGGCCCCCCCAGGAGACACAGGGGGCTGTAAAGGCCATGGAGTTCACCACCATACAAAACAACCAATGTAGGCCACACAAGGGGACCGGAAGCACATGCCCAGGGCCACCCGAAAAGAGCAATGACCCAGAACAGCAGACCACACAGTGAGTACAGGGCCAATGGGAATGAGACCCAAGTGCAGCACGCACAACACAGCAGCACCACAGGGATGGTCAGCCCTGCAATCTATGTGTCACAAAGGCCCTGTACCATTAGTATATTCGGCCACCCCAGAGGACTTTAAAAAGAGCAACCAGCAGGGACTAGTGGAGGGCACAAAGAGAGGCACCCAGCCCAGCAACAGATCCCGGCCAGCGGGGCCCCCTGCACGTACCCATAACCAAGGTGGACATGGGTGGGTTTCAGGTCCATGGAGACAGCACAGGCCTGACCAAGCATACCTCCTGCAACCATCCCAAACTCCAATCCGCGCCTAAGACATCAAATGCCCCAGCAGTGGGCCAGGATACAGATAGCTTGGGGACATGTGCCCCATAATCAAAAAGACAGACCGCAGAAGATAGCTAGAAAGTCATTTATTGATACACGGAGACCACAGAACCAGACACCAAAAAGCAAGGGCACATAAGCTGCCATGCAGGACCCCTGATACCACATATGCCCACCCTCCTCCAGTGTAGGGATGGGGAAGTGGCCCAAGGGGGTGGGGGATGCAGGGGGTGGCACAGAGCCCCATGCACGGAACAGCAAACAGCACACAGGTGGCACACCAAGCGTGGAAACAGGGCTGGGAGGAGGGGCCCAGGAGCTGACCGAGGGACAGTTGCAGTGGAATGGAAAAGGGACCAAGCACTGGCAGGGCCATACAGTGGATGGGCAGGTCAGACTGACATCAAGCAATGTCAGACATCGCCGGAGGGATCCCCAGGTGGTGTCCCAGGACAGCCACCACCTCTCGCAAAACCTTCCCAGACGCGGTGATATCCATGGGCACGCCTGTGTCCATCCACCATCACAACATCTGTAAGGACAGCCAGCACCTCTGCTTCAGGCCAATCTGTAAGGTAGGATCCCCCGTCAGGCGGCACCAGGAGTCCCAGCTCACCCAGGCAAACCTGGCAGTTGCAAAGGCCCCTCCGGTAACCCCGAGCATGCAGCATGACATTTACAAAGCAGCTCGCCAGGGAAGAATCACCACCAAGGAGGCACAATCGATACTCTAGAAGCCCAGCAATGGTCTGAACGGCCAGGTTGTCACCCGCATCCCATGGCACAACTACACTAGGTGGAGACACGCCGCATCAGAATCCAGTAAATGGAAGGCCAGATCACTCAATTTCCGCTGACAGAACAGGCTCCAGGACGGATGCCCCAGCAGCCACATGCGATGGGACAGCAGGTTGTAGCCATCACAGATGGACAGCGGATTCCCTAGCAGTCACTGCACATCACTCCTCGCTCACGGGTTACACAGAAGCATGGTGGCACACACAGGCCAAATCTCTTTAGGTGGCCAAGAGGTGGGCTCAACATGGTGCTATTCAGCAAGGTACAACTGACCCAGCAGAGAACCCAGGGGAGAATGAACGGCTGTGTGGAAGGCAGAGGTATCTCCCACCAGCCACTCATACAATCGAATGCCTGTCCCGTATCATGGGACCGCTCACTTGACAATCACCTGCACATAGACAGGTCACTCAACTGGTAGAATCCCTATTCCAGGGCCATACAATATGTCCTGGGGCGGTTACTACCAAGGGCACTCAGGTGTGACTTTGGGGGCAGGTAGTGGCCCCAGGCAGTCAAATATCCAAAATGAACCATTGCCAATGGGGACTGGCCCAGCTATGGAGAAGAAATGACAGCTTCACATTTGCGAGTAAAGGTGTGGATAGGCACGGGCTTGGGGGCAGATCCAGGGGGAGGGATCCTATTTCCATTTTTTTCCATTTCATTTCAATTTAATTTTGTACCCCGCAGACTACACCACAGGTGTCTCGTAGCAGCTTACACAAATTGCACCAATAGAAATGCATAATAATATAAACAATACATAATAATCTAAACAATATATCAAATGTTAAACCCAATAGCAGTCCACTTGAAGAAAAGGGAAATATACAAACCCAACCCCCCTCTCGCCCCAATTCCCACCCCAACCCATTCGCTGTTGCTTGCTCTCACCAGGCAGCCCCTTCCCTCACGCTGCGCCCACCTCATACGTGGGGCTGCCCTCAAGACCTCCCCCCTCCCTATCCCAGTCCCACCCATTTCACTAGCATGGGCCTACAGCCCTGCCAACAGCAGCAATATTTTAAGCTGTCCCAACTGAGCCAGCTTGCTCCTATGGGGGCAAGTAACAGGGAAAGCACAGTGGCAGGCATGAACCGTGAACACCCTCCCACATCAGCCAATGGGTGGGGGTTGGCCATTTTATAAAGGTGGTCCCGGTGTACCCATGGACCCCAACTCCATTACCAAAAAGCCAGAGCAATAGATCTGGAACTCTGGACGGTACTGCATGGCAACATACAGGCAGTGGTGGTGTGCCTAATGAGGATCCATAGGGTTCAGAGGTCCAGCACGCAGGTGATCCTGGCCACAGCTTATCACAGTGACATGTCACACAGTGCTGCCAACAGGGCGGGGAACCTGGCAATAGCACTACGGTGCTTGCACATCTCTTGACGGCAGCATCTGTGTGCCATGCTGAGGGATGTGTGGAGTGCGCAGACATGACCAACAACATCTTCGGCATCCACCTGACCATTCCCACTCAGAGGTTGTGGGTACAACAACAACCTACTGATTGGTGGAAGTACGTCCTGAAAACCTGGGGGGATCACGAGTGGGTGGCTCACTTCTGAATGCCACGATGGCACTTATCATAGCTTGTGGAAATCCTCTGTCCCCATGTGGAGTGAAAGGCAGTGAACATGTGGGAGCCCATACCTGTGGGCCAGAGGGTCGCCATCACCATCTGGAGGTTGGCCAACCCTGATTCTTGTCGGAGTGTCGGCCAGCAGTTTGGTGAACCTCTATTGTTGCACCCATCCTGCTTGACATGAGCACAGCAATTGTGGAGATGCTGATGGAGCATGTGATTCAGTTGGTGGACCCCACTGGGGTGATGGCAAACTTCTCAGCAATAGGATTCCCACATTGCATTGGTGCAATCAATGGGACCCATATCCCTATAATCAGTGTCCCCCCCCCCCCCTCCTGCAGCAAGGATGATTATATAAAGTGAAAGGGCCTGTTCTCTGTGGCGCTACAAGCCGTGGTTGATCACAGAGGACTGTTCATTGATGTTTTCGCCTATGTCTCTGGCTGTAGCCATGATGTGCAGATCCTAACAACTTCACCCTTCTTTGCTCGAATGTACTTGGGGGAGATTGCGCCAGGCATCCATGCTAACACTGAGGGTTTACCGATGAGACCTGTCATCATAGGTGATCCAGCCTACCCCAGGTTCCCCTGCCTGATAAAGGCCTATCCCATGCCACAGATCCCGGAGCAGTACCTCTTTAATGACCGCCTCTGCTCTGCCCTCTGCATGGTGGAAATGGTGTTTGGTGTTCTGAAGATGCACTGGTGCCTGCTGTGGAACTGCCACCAAGTTAATCTTCAGCAAACGCCAATGCTGAGCATTGCAGCATGCATCCTCCACAATGTCTGTGATACATAGGGGCATGCCCTGGACAATCCGCTCTCACAGCAACCTGCATTTCCAGTGCCCTGGTTTCAGCAGGTCCATGGTGATGCAGAACATTGGATTGCCAGTGAGAACCAGAATGCCCTGTGTTGCCTCATTACATGGCTCGAGGTCAAAGGGTGAACAGATTATAGACCTCTTCAGCTGTTTCTGCACCCCCCTTCGCCCTACCTGGGGTTCCCTCTTCCCCTGTAAATAAACCCTTGTGCACCATTGAGCTGTGTCCCGTGTTCTCATTGCACATTCTTGTGAACAGGTGTAGGCCGCCATGTACCCTGGAACTATACTTGGGCCTTGGATGTCATGGGATGACCCATCCTATGGTTAGCTCTGTCACCCCCCAGGGAACCTTAGATTGCTAACTCTACCAGTCATGGGATGCCGTATGTGTACCTCCCCACCCCCATTTGGAACCCACATTTAGTTGTGCCTCACAATCACCTGTTCTGGAAGAAAGCACCAGGAGACATACAGGTTGGTCTCTAAACCATCTTTTATTGGGTTTGTTTGCACAACTGCCTTTCATTGGGCATTCTTTTTCCTGCCCCCTCTTCCCACTCTTCATGTGCTGCCACGGCCATGGCAATGCCCTGTCCTGCTGGCTGGGACTGGTGCTGGTGCCAGTTCCCTGGCTGTTCATGTCCACTCTGACGCATTGTCCGTCCTGTGGAGGTAATTGTTGATCTTGTGGAGCGATGGGAAACATGCATTGGTGTATCATTATGTTCTAACACCGGTGAACCTAGCTACTACCCTCCCCTTTACCTCCTATTTGGTCAATCTACTGAGGCCTGTATGCATCATGTGTGGGCATGGAAATGTACTCACCTCCCAGGAATGTGTTATCAGCTGTAGCCGTTGCTGGCTTCTGAGCCTGGGGGCCAGTTGTGGAGGTTGCAGCGGAAGGGGTAGGGGAACATGGAGCGGGGCAGGTTGCCTGGCTGGCCCCTGCTGGCAGGCATCCTGGACTACTGGAGGGAGTGGTTTGACTTGATCGTGGCCCGGGTACAGTAGCTGCCATGGCAGGAGTTGCAGGGAGCTGCTGCAGGAGCTGCAGGGATGGCACAAGGACCTGTGGCCTGGGCCTGCTGTTCCTCACCAGGCCCACCACCATTGTGCTAGTGGCTGCGATGTGACGGAGGAGGGATTTTTCTAGTTGCTCATAGGATTTGATCTTGTGGAGTGATGGGAAACATGCATTGGTGTGGCTCCTCATAGCCTCCTCTATCACCTCATGGCCGAGTTGCATCTCTTGGAGGTGGGCAGCTGCATGGCACCACTCCAACAGGTCCTGCAACTTTGCCTGCATAACCACGGCCCGCAGGAATGCCCTGTCCTTTTTATTATCCTTCTTCATGTCCTCCTGTGGCCGTGCCTTGTGCCCCTTCAGCTCCCAAGCAGCGCTCCTGGTTGCCTTGAGCAGTTCGCTCCCAATGTCCTCCCTCTGGTGCTGGTTCCTTGCTCTCAGCTCCCTGTTCTGCTCTTTGCTGTCCCTGTCCTGCTGGCTGGGCCTGCCTATGGCGAGTTCAGCCATGGCATCTGTGAGGAGAGGATTACAATTACCTGTCTGATGCGGGACTCTGCCCGGGGAGGAGGGGAGGGTGTGGCCATGGTGCCTCACTTTTAGTGCCTCTTACCTGACCCTTAGTTGCCATGGGTGTCTTTGTGTTCCATGTGCTGGTCTAGCCTCCACCTTAGTGTCCTATCCCTTCATGTCCTCTGCTCATGTTGTCCGTCCTCCTGCCTTTGCACCATTGTGAGTGCCCTTTATACCCTTTGTTCCCATTACCTCCCTTGTGGGTTGTGTCCCATGAAGGGGTTCATGGTGTCTGTGGGTGCCAGCCTTCCTTGTGGCCATGGACCACCTGCTTTCCACTGTGCCATTTTGCATCCTGATCTCATGTTAGGGGTGTGACAGTGTGCAACTGGGGACCACTGTTCTCTAGTGTGCCTGTCCCGTCCTCCTGCCACACACCCATTGCCACCAAGCATGTGTACCTGCCTTCCTCCTGCACTTCCTCCATGGTTGGCAGCAGGGCCTCCTCCTCCGTCTCCTGCACCAGCCCCACCACATCCATGCCTGCCTGATCTGTGAATGGGAGTGGGTCATCAGTTGTTCGCTCTCACAGCACCTCCCTCACTCACGGATTTGGTCATATCACCTGCCCCATGCCCGGCCTCTGCTGTGGGTTAGGGATGGTGGTCCTACCTGCATTGGTGTCTTCCTCCTCCTGTGGGGCATCCCTGGCATGATCCCCTTCCTCATGCGCCCCTGTTCCGTGCCCTGACTGCTCTTGTTGGTCGGAGGGGGGAAGCACTTAGAAGGTGAGCTAGTTGGTAGAAGGGTCCAGGAATGCTCCTTCCAGATGTAGGACAGGGGTGTTGTGACCCCCCGCTCTGGAAGTGCCTTGTGTGAGTGGAGGTTCCTCCCATTGGGTGGGCAGCTGGAGTGTGGGCGGGTGTCTCCTCCATCTGCTTCCTCCCCCTAGCAAAGGTGCTCCCGTGTGTGCGAGAGGCCACTATCTCCCCATCCATGCAGAGGAACTGATGCAGTTCCTCGAAGTATGGCTCTGTATTCCTGGCATGGCCAGACTTGTGGTTGTTGTCATGGATATTTTTGTATCCATTCCACAGGTCCTTTGCCTGCTGCCAGCACTGGGTCATATCCCTGTTGTACCTGAGCCGCTGCATCTCCTGGGAGACTCGCTCATAGATCATTTCATTATGGAACGCTCTCGCCAGGTCCAACTGCACTATGGATTCACCCCCCCACCCCCAGTTTATGAATGCCCTAGTCTCATCCTGAGTCCAGGGCATGCCCTTGGTGGATGGGGCTGTAGAATATGCAGCTGGTGTAGTGGCTGGGGCCACCTGGAGGATGTGGTGGTGACTTTGGAGCTGCTGCTTGCCTGTTGAGGGATGGTAGTATGGTGAACTTGTGGTACGGGGCTTCCTTTGCTGTCATCTCCCCCCCACCCATAGCTGCTGTCTAGGGCACCATGGCCTGTCCCTCCCCAGGATCCCACTGACCTACCTGACTGTTGTTGGGTGGAAGGGTGCCAAGGGCCAGCCTTACATGTTTCCTGGGAGGCACAGGGTTGGTGGTGCTGTGGGCTGCCATGCTGGTCCTCACCTGTGGTGGATTGTGAGGGCTGACAGCTGTGCTGTTGCCTTCCACAACTGCTCCTTTGCCACCCTGCCCCTTCTCCCCCATGGGCATCTCAGGGGGGGCATAGGGACCACTCCCTCACTCCTTGTGGGGTGCTGTCTTCCATCCTTTGGGACACCGGTCTGCCCTACTTGCCAGCCCCCAGTCCTGTGCCCTCCTCCATTGGCTGTTTCAGGAACCTCTTCCTCCACTGACTGCCAGTCGGGCGCTTACCTGGCTGTCTGCATCTCCTTGTGCAGCACAAACTCTGTTTTGGGGTAGTCTTTTTGGGACTCATGGTGGTTTCCAGTGCACATATTTTCTCCCGCGCGTGTCCTTTAAAGTCTTCTTTATGGACTGTGGCCATATCAGCTGGGGGGAGGAGGGGGTGTCAGTTCACGGCTGGACACAGTGCTACTCTCTCTCTCATCTGCTCTTTTCTCCATGGCGTTGACGGACATTTCCCTTTTGTTGGTGTGCTAGCCTGTTCACATCGGCGAGTGGGTGTTGGGACACCCATCTCCACCCACCTTCACCCATCAACATGCACCAACATTTTTTTCAGTTGCTCCGTGAATGTTGATGGGTGGGAGTGGGAGGCTTGTGGGAGCACGTGCTTGCCCATCAGTTTGTTCACATGGGCGCTCACCCACGTGTTCACTGGATGTTCTTGCATGGGTGCGTCTCATGAAAAAAGGGTTACTGCAGTTCTAAGTATTCTTCCTAGGTAGGGGCGTAGCTAGGGTGGAATGGGCCAAGAAGTCAAGATGGGCACCCCTCTTTCTGCCCCGCCAGTGGGCCTAGGGGTGCTGCCTGGTGGATCTGGGGGCGCTGCTATCAAACACACAACACCCAAAATGCAGCCAGCCTATTAAGTGCATTATGCCATGAAAAGAGACATATATATATAACCGGCTCAGTTGTGCCCCCATAATCAATTCACGCTGTTCCCACCTCGTAACTATTTCATTTGCACCCCCGCCCCCATATAATCAATTCACACTGTCCCCCCACCCATGACCATTGCATTTGTGCCCCCAGGGCAGCGTGAATTGATGATTATATGGGGAGGCGCAAATGAACTGGTTATGGGGTGAGGGTTTAAAGACAGTATTCTGTTAGCAATAACTTCATTAAGAAGAGTCAGTGAAATAGCAGCCATAATAATCTCAGAACCATATTTGCAGATTTTCCAAGACAGAATAGATATTGCTTTACATCCTAAATTCCTACCTAAGATAGTATAAGTAAGACTGTTGTGAGAATTTGGCCCTTTTTACACAGGCCTATCCCACCCATGAACACACAGATTTCTGCTTGTTCATGGGTGGGGGAGCCCTGTGTGAACAATGCAGTGTTTGCGCTCGCAGTGAGTGAGGGTACCTGTGCATGCCCGCCTAACATGCATCCCCACTCCCCCCACCCACTTGTCCCAATGCAAGGAGCAACCAGGGGAAACAGCAGTTACTCCGTGGGTGTAGATGAGCGAGGTGTGAGTGGGGATGCATGTGCGACCGTGTGCATGCCCCGCTCACAAACTGGCACACCCACATACCCCCACCCGGTGGAGGCATGTAAAAATAGCCTATGAGGAGCCACTTGAAGAAGAACAGGTTGCTGCCTTGTAAACAAGGTTCTTCAAGATGGCTCCAAACATTCTCACAACACCCACCCTTCCAGCCCCGCATGGAATTTTCTTATATTCCTAGAAAGGGTTGGAAGGAACTCTCATTCTGAGGGGGAGAGTTTTTTCTATACTAGAGGAGCTCAAGACCATCATGTGGTCTATTATATGAATATGTTGACCATCCACAACCCAGTTGTGAGAATGTTAGGAGCCATCTCGAAGAACCATCTTTACAAGGCAACAACCTTCTGATCACTCACATCGGGAGGAGTTTGTTTACAAACAGCTTTATCTCCCCATCCCAGACTGTTGCTGCTGCTGCTGCCGCTGATGCAGCAGCACTATTAGCAGGCAGAGGCAGGTGAGGGAAGGGGACTCCCTCCCCATGATGTGGGGGTGCCCTGCACCCGGCCTCCTCCAGCCCAGGTGCGGGGCTTCCCCTGCAGGTCCCTGGAGCCTAGCAGCCCCCAGCTTTGAGTTCACTCAATGGATGCTATGCCCCTGTTCCTAGGACATGCACGGCTGCAGAGATCAATAAATTGCTTTCTCTTAAATCTCAATCCTGAATAGCAGAGTGCTTGTAAGAACAGGCTGTTATGGAGTACCTAAGCGAGAAAACACCCAAAAGGAAACCCAACATTTAAAAATGCTAAAGATCACTTCCCTGAACCGACTTTCTTTATTTCTAACCTCCTTTAGTTCAAGCAAATTCTACAGAAGATCACCTTAAATGAAACTGCACATTGAAGAGCTGATGTATAGATATTAGATATAGAGACTGGGTAATAGCAAACTAATAAACTTGAGTGACAGGCTCTCTGCCCAGCTATCACCTCATATTTTTATGTTCTTTTCCAAATAATGAAAGGACTTGCTCAGTGCCTGATGCGGTAGTATTTTCTAATTAAGCACTGCCAATATTTCCCTCCTTGTTGCTCTTAACAATACCAGGTGAGCTACCTGAAATAGCATGTCAGTCTAGCAGAAGAAAATCCCAAATCCATATAATACTAAATTGGCATGCTAGGGTTTCCCCCCCACTCTAATGCCCTTCCTTCCTCAAAGAACTGGAATTATTGTTTTGCTCATTATTTTGTTTGTGCCTCTCTGTGGGCTGATTCTCATCTTGTGTTAGGGAGAATAAGGCTTATTTCCACCAGATGCATAGCTATATAACAGGGACCAGCAGTGCAACTGCCCCATTGCCCATTAACCTGAGGAATGCATTGCCTGCTGCTGCCTCTCTAGTTTCCAGAGTTTGAGAACAGATGGGGGCTACCTAAGTGGGGAGAGAGGTTTGCCAGAACATAAGCAGGTGAAGCCTGGCAGCCCAAAGGAACGCTGAATGGGTGAGTGGCCAGTCCGCTCATGCACATCCATCCACCGAGCACTGTTAGTCCCCATCCCCGTGCCCCAGTGTGCCTCATCTCCCACCCAGATGAGCCCTGCTCCTCATCTCTGGTGACCCCCTGTTTCCCTGGGAAACCCTGTACTTGGTCGCCATGCCCACTTCCAGTCCTGGTACTTCAGAGTCAGCTGCCAGCCTGACCTGGGATCAGATTTTACATCTCACCCATATGCTGAGATCTCTGGCACCCCAATATTCCTAATACTATGGTGGATGCTGGTTCAGTGGTAAGTCAGAGGAATGAATATAATCTGCTGACTCATTATAGTATCTATAACAGGAACATGCAGTCTGACAGGGCCTGGCTCTTTAAGTTGGTAATGCTGGCCTGAAAGGAGCAGGCGCTCCCGCTAGTATAGGATCATGCCACAGTAGGTACTTTGAGGAGTGTAGACGCTGGTGGCCTGGGACCAAACAGCCTGAGGGCCTGAGTAGGGCCAGCTGGGTTTGGGTGTGGCCAGACATATCAAAAGGAGTTTGGAAACTCAGGGGAGAGAGAGATCATTAAGTGGGTGGGTGGTAGTGCTGCAGAAGCCAGCCAGGGAGGCTGTGCTAAAGAGACTACCAGGGAGAGGCAGAAGTGAGGCAGGGCTCTGCCTTTAAAGGGTTGAGCCAGCCTGCAGCAAGGGGGCTGCTGCCCCTGGTAATATCTGGATAGAGGAAATGGCTATGGGTGAGGCAAGAGCCAGGGAGGACTCTGCTTCTATCTCTGGTTGCAGGAAGGAGTGTGCCTGGGCAGCAAGGAACCTATGCAGAGAGGCACACTGAGACCCTATATGCATGTGGAACTGTGTTGGTGAATTGTTAGCAATGGTCTACGTTGTAATTAAAGGATACTTGAGTGAAGATCCTGAATGGGCCTGGGTACTGGAGCTGGATTATTCTGCCAATATTTACCCCAGGGCCCAGTGACCCTGTTACAGTATCGTAACTTTTTAATAAGGAAAGAATTAGGAAGTTGAATTATTCAATCTTGTATGTATATTTTAAGTTGAAAGTCCTGACTATTATTAACAGTCAAAGAATAGTACACGAAGGGTGGGTGGGAGTTCTTTTGTTTGTGAATTGTCATGGGTTATAAAAGGGAAAGTTTATGCCCAAAAGAAAATCAGAGATTCTCTCAAATTCTTATTTCAGTACCTAGCTCAGGTTCTTATTGATCTGTAAAATAGGAGTAATAATGATTTACCTCACAGAGCTGCTGTGAGAGTGAATTAAACAAGCATTGTAAAGCACTTTGAATGTTGAATGTGCTATATAAATAAATAAAAAAAATATAATGGGGCTGATCCTATGCCCTGCGGATCCCTCATGCACTTACACATGCATGCACACACCCATGCAGGAACCTCACGCACCTCCATTGCAGGCATGCTGGGCCACGCGGAAACTGCGCTCATGCATGCATAGGGAGACTGTGTGCAGGATCTGCAGACCATGGGATCAGCCCCAATGATAATAATAATGATGATAAAAATAATAATAATAAAAGGAGTCAACAAAAATCTAAGAATAAAACTGGTCAATCCTGAGAGGCCTGTAGACTTTGGGTAATTAATAACGTGTGTGTTTATGTGGGGGGATCTCTTACCTTTGGGAAGGCAACGTTACCATTGACTCTTTTAAAAGCACCGAGGGGAATATCATCACCCATCCCTCAGCTCTGTCAAGACCCTCCTGACTAGCTTGCTGGGTGCACCTGCTTTGAACAAAATGGATTCACTTGAAATGTGTAGGTGTTGCTGCAGCATTTGGGGGGTGGGGTGGGAGATGTGCTTCAACCTTTCTTTATGCCTTGCATTCTAAAACTTCTTTATGCTGTGTGTTGCTTGTTGAGACACATGCAGATTCTCCACCAGGGTAAAGTTATTTATTGGAACAACCTTTGAGAACCAGATAGAATATATGAACAAGGCTAAGAATTGTTCTCTTTCTTTGCCCTCCTGTTCATGACCTCTTCATGCACATGATATATCTTCTTTGTAATAAAACAAATTACTTCTAATATTATGCTGCCAACTATCCACTTCCCAAAACACTCCAACAGCTGAATATTTTTTGTATCTGATATTCAATGAAATTCAGCACACTGAATGGGCCTGATATTCATGATATTAGACAAGCTTATCATGTGTTTCACTTAACTATCATTTAGGGATACTTGAAACAGCTGTTTTCGCCTCACAAGATATATTGGTGGTTTATGTTTTAACAACTCTCTCATGGCAAAAGATGTAATTTAACCCAGTGTTTTAGAACCAAACATAAAATATTTTAGGATCCAAATCAAAACTGTTAAAATGTCATTTTACCTCAAAGGATGATTTCTTGCAAGGGTTGCATAACACCCTTACTTACTTTCAACACAATTCAAATAATGGAAACCTTTCCTGAACTAGACAAATTATTTCCATAAAAGACCATTACAGGAAACTTCAGTTTACAGTTCCTGGAAAACAAGCTTGTACGTGTATCATTTGTTGAAAATTAACTGTTATTTTTGAGAGGCCCTGGCTTATTTTCAGTGTTAAAAGGAGGGAGGTTTATAGAAGATAGTTGTCTTACATAATCATACACATCCTCTACATGATTGTAGCCAAACATTTAATCAAATAGATCATATCTTATTGAGATTATCTTATCCTCTTTCATTTCTATACAAACCATTTCTCCTACCAATCAATGTATAATACTGGCTACCACAACTGAAGCAAGACAAGGTAATATTAGGAAAATTTAGTTTGCCTGCCTATCTGGGTAAAAGCAAGAAGGGATGGTACAATGGTCAAACCTTCCAAAGCTGGATGCTGATTTTGGTACCTCCGTTTGTCTGTGTATGTTTGGAAAGACCTAAGACATCAGGCACAGTGGTGGAGTTGACTGAATTTTGAAATTCAGGCTAATTAAAATTGTATTTACAATATGCTTGCACTTAGAACTGAAATGGATAATATGGGCACATTCCTCCCTCAACATATCTGGCCACTACAGTGGAACAGGCAGATTTGCAACGACTGGTTTGCAGCTGGTCCCCATTTCATCAGAGATCTGGATCAGCTGCCCAGTGCAATGCCATCTTGTGCATGCACAATAAACTAGAACTGAAACTCGATCTCGGTATTCTCACTTTTCTCAACGAGATTCTGGGTTCTTGGTTCATTCTTGCAAACAAAAACAAGCTGAGAATTGCCTGGATTCAATTTCTCAGCGAGAAAGGCATGAATCTCGAGAACAGCACCCTCCACACACTTGGAAGAAAACGGGGTCTTTTTACTGACTGGGCTGCCTCTCTGAGTCTGGGGGGGACTGTCCCACTGGGTCTTGCCACTGGATCTCTCCCCACTCGGCTTCTCTGGAGAGAAAGGGAGAAGCCTCCAAGGAGAAGGCAATAAATAAATAAATAAAATAAAATAAAATATCACTGTGCGTGTTCAAACTGGCTAGTGGGACTGTTCTGAGCATGTGCAGCCCATTTCCAAAATGATGCAGTCACTTCCAGGTTCATTTTGGAAAAGGACTGCACATGCGCAGAACTCCCCCAATAACTATTTTGAGCATGTGCACTGGTTTTCTTTAATTTTTTTTGCCTCCTCCTTGAAGGTTTTCCCTCATGCTCCCGCAGAGAAGCTAAGCAGGGAGCAATCCATTGGTGAAACCCAGCAACTGGAGCAGTCCCTCCTGGACTCAGAGGTGGAGATTTAGGGTTCACCCCTGGCAAGATATCTTGCAAGAACTCAAACGGTTAGTGAGATCTCTTCAAGAACTTGCTACCAGTTCTCAGTTCTCATGAGATTCTCATGAGAATCTTTTTTATCCTCGTTTCAGTCCTTGTTAGAATCCCAGCCGCTACAAGAAGGAGAAGAGTGTTTGCTAAATACAGGCGCAGGCCCTTTAAGGCATGTCATGATGGGGTTTGCCAGAGGAACCTGAGCTCCTTTCCACAGCTGTACAGAGCCTATTTAATGCTGCTTGGTACAAAACTCCAAGTGGGCTGTTTATAAACCAGTCACTTCGTTGTGGTTCTCCCTTGCTGCTGCTATCTGTTTGCTATCTCCCTGCCTCATCGTGTTACTCCTTGTCAGTGAGTTGTATTGTTCCAAAGGTTTGCTTATCTTGTTATTTGTCTCCTAGTTCCTTAGTCACTCTCAGTTGTATGAGTGTTGAATGCCTGTTTCCCTGCACTTTCTTCCCCTTTGGTTTTTCTGTGTTTGTTATGCCTTCCATTGCTGGTATTCCATTCAGTGTTACATACTAATTGTTCCCCATTCAATTTCTCTCACCCTTAATCCTTACTGAAGTTTCACTCTGCTTCCACCTTCATGTCTATATCCTCACCTAATTTCCCAAGTATTTTCTCATTGATTTTTCTATTCCTCCTCTCCTGTCTTTTTGGGATGCTAAACTTATTTGTGATGATTGTTGGTTTTGCCCCCTGGGGGCATTAACCCTAGGACCATCCTGAGTGAAATAATTTACAAGTTTGTGTCTTGCTGCTTTATCATTCGACACCCTGTTGTGATTCCTTGAATTATCTAGCCTACACTCCCTTCCTAGCCTATGGCTCCCTCTAGTGCCCATAACCCCTCAAACATCCCTCCAATAAACAAAATACTTTTTTTGTACTTTCCCCCAAACTGTGACAGATCTTGCATACAAGTTGCTCAGAATATGGACAAAGGTCAAAGGAAGAGTGACTAGTTCTCATTTTAAATCAGTCTGTTTGCCAAAACCTATTATTCAAACCAGAATAGCACCTCTTTAGTTATTTTGTACTTCAGAACGATTAAGGATTTTCTAGTAAGATTGGATAGGCCTGGGGCAGTTCAGGAAGGAAGCAACATTGCTACTGCAAAACACATTTCACTCACTCTTAAGGAAAATTATGTCAAGGAAATAAACAGAGGAATCTAATTACCACTTGCAGTCATACAGAAGCTAATTACTTTATGCATGCAGTATTGGAGTTAACAAACAGTTATTTATAACTCATGAAGCTTTCCTTAGAGGATAAATGTATTTAAATATTTTTAAATATCACCAGTGTGATATTGATTTTGCAATGATGAGAATGTTGGCTCCAGATGTGAAACTTTCCCTTTGTCACTTGTAGCTGCTGCATGGACCTGCAGATAAAGGCATTCCATGATACCCCTTGTGCAGACCAGCAGATACCACCTGCAGGAAAGGCATTCCACAGTTAGGGGTGTGCAATTCATTTTTGTTTTTATGAAAACAAAAATCCCATTTTCAGTTTCATTATTGTAATAATGAAAATGAAAAAATAGTTTTGAAAATTTCAGAATAATTTTTTTTTTAAAAAAAAATAAAATGAAAATTTTGGGACATAAATTTCAGGCTGTACCTTCTTTGTTTCTCATCCATGAAATTTGGACAGTTGTACCCCTCACCAAAGGGATCAGGCAGATTGGATAAACCAAAGTTCAGAAAGATTTGATAAGCAATTGAACTTTTGTAATTTTAACAGAAGTTGGGAAAATACTAGTTCTGAACATTTTGGGACAAAAATGAAACTTTCAGGACATAACTGGGACTTCAGGCAGCATGGAAGAGGGGAGGGGGAAACATCCCAGTGATCAAGAAACATGATTGACACATCTAGGCTGACCACCTGGCATCCCAAACACATCCTGCAGCACTGTGACGGAGGATATAAGAGAATCCCTTTCTGACTCTTTCCTAAGCAGATGCTTCCAACTTCCCAGTAACAAACAGAGGGGCTAAGGTGAGCACAGCACATAATGAGGATTTGTGATTGACATTTCTGCTGGCCAATTGGTATCACAAACCCATCTTGTACCACTGTGACAAAAATAAGAGAATCCCTGGTATAGGCTCATTCTCTGGAGATGCTGCCCAGGCTTTCACCTTGCCAGTTCCCAATCACTTCAATCAGGCTTTCGGGTGGGCATTGGGGAGCAAATATAAGCTTCTGACAAGCTGCACAGCCTCCACCATGGCTAGATCTTGTGGCTGTTTTTAAATGGGAACAACTGGGGGATGGGTTGGTGTGTGCTGAGTGGAGTACCCACCGAGTGGAGTGAGTGGAGCACTGAGTAGAGTGCTCAGATGAGCACTTGGATGGGTGGGAATAGGTGGACCTGCGTGAGACTCTCATATAAAAATGGCCTGTGTGTCTTGTAGTCTGGATCAAGTGCTCTGTGTGTGTGACTGTGTGTGCTGCAGTCTTCAGATTCACTGCAAGTGCTCTTAAAAGCAGAACTCTATACCTACTCTCCCCAATGTATGCCCCCAGAGACTGAAGTGCAGATGACTGAAGCCTGTGCAAGTGCCCCTGGCACCTGCTCTTCTGTCCTCCTCCTGACTTCTTCACCCTCTCTACAAGTGCTCCAAAAAGCAGGTCTCTTTATCTAGTAAAACCTCTATAATTTAAACAGAGGCAACATCTGTAA
This sequence comes from Sphenodon punctatus, assembly GCA_003113815.1. Classification (NCBI taxonomy): domain Eukaryota; kingdom Metazoa; phylum Chordata; class Lepidosauria; order Sphenodontia; family Sphenodontidae; genus Sphenodon; species Sphenodon punctatus. The sequence goes on along the minus strand of QEPC01009046.1, from coordinate 1,439,785 downwards.
GTGATTTATAGAAATTTGCAACTTCTGTTAAAAATCACAAAATGTATATTGCTTATAAAATTAGAACCCTTTATCCAATTTTTCTGAAGTGTGCAAGGGATGATACCTTCGGTGAGGGGAATGGTCTATCCAAATTCCATACATATTGGATAGAAAACAAAGACAATACAGCTGGAAATATGTGTGCAAACCCCACAACTTAAATTTCTTATAAAATCAGGACCCATTATCTAATTGTTGTGACATTTGACCGGGATTATTTATTTATTTATTTTAAGCATTTTTTTAGCCGCCCCCTCATGCCTATGGCATCTCAGGGTGGCTTACAACAATAAAATCATAATAACATTAATAAAAACCATATTTTAAACCATCATCAAATAAATTAAAACAATCCCATCCAACCCCACCCCCCACTTCCCCATATCCCCAACTACCCAACCCTCCCACCCTCCCCTCCGAAGGCCTGGGTGAACAGCCAGGCTCGACGAAGGCTCGACGAAACGGCAGCAGACCTGGGGCCAGGCGGGCTTCCTCTGGGAAGGATGAGGTGTACAGTCTTTCCAAATGTCATGAAGATTGGATGAAAAAGAAATCCATTTCCCATTGAATCCAATGGAAAACAAAAATGAAACTTAAAAATGAAAACCAGTAACGAAAATGACAATGAAAAACGAACATTTTAAAAACAAAAACACAAGAGTGTAGAGGTAGTTACTTTGGTTTACACAGTTTGTTTGAACCCTTCCAAAGTGGAGTAGCTACTTTGGTTAGTTTACCTCTTTCATTAAATCAAAGTAATTACTTCAGTTTACCTCTGTTTGTCAGAACACGGCCTGTGTTACACTGTCACAAACGTGTTAAACTTTGTAATGGGAGAAGGCTTGCTAAAATCAGAGTCTTTTTCTGCCTGATGATCTAGAGAGCAAAATAAACAGCAGAATCTGCTTGCTTATGAAAAACTGGATTGATCAGATTATCCATCAGTAAAATATCTTTCTCCCACTTATGATACGGACTTCTAGTTTCTACCCATGCCACAAAGCCATTTTTTGTACAATTAAATGTTTTCCACTTTGAAGTTATCTGGTGGTTCCTGTGCCTTTCCAGAACTATTGTCATATGTGTCACAAGGCACCAAAAAACATTTGAAAACTTCCACTCTGCTGCACAGGACATCTGCTATTTTTAGCCATGTGGAGAAATTGACAGCTTTACATAACCGCATCACAAGTCACCACAGTATGAACAGAAATGAACTGTGTCATTTGACCTTGGGAAAAACCTGACCATGTACTTCCTTTAGAGCTTTTTCGTTTCTTTCTTTCTTTCAAAATAACATGTAACTCAATAGTTTATGCACATATTTCATCCCTATTTCAATGGGGTTATGTTAAAGTGAATTTGGTTCTGTGTTTCCATTTATTCTTATTTGAACCTTCCCAGCATACAAATATACTTTAAAGAACAAAAACAAACCCTATTATATTGTATCTCATGTGAAACTGAGGCACTTCCCCATCTTCCAATCCCAGGTATACAGAGTCTGCAGGTGGCTGACAAGGGACACTCTCTGTTGGACTGGCAGCCATTCAACAGTATTTGTGACTTGAGACCTGGGATCAGACACCATGTGGCAGTGATTCCAGAAGACTGGAGTTTCCTTCTGTCTTCTGCCCCATACCAACAGGATCATTACATAAGTCTCCTTTCAATAGAAAACAACTCCTCCCCCGAGCACCCCGAGGTGCAAAGTATAGGCTTTAAAAACCATTATGTTAAAATGTCCCTTCTGCTCCTATGTACTTAACATTATGTTTATTCTTGTTCTGCTTTTAATGTTTCCATATGGTGCAAGGAAGCAACGTGGGAAGGTGGGAGAGTCCCATTGGGGGTGTCAGGTGGGAATGTCACTGTAGCAGGGATGGGCTTACCTGGCGTGACTACTGGCAGGATCAAGGAACCAAATAGTCACTCGATAGGTGGAATCAACTCCACATGTCTTTACTCACAGTCAGGGTTAACCCTCCACCATATACACAGTCTCATGTGCTAAGGCTTTACCTTCTGGCTGGGCATAGTCCCTCCTCAGGCCAGAGGTATGTCATACCATCTCCTTTCTCTGAGTTCGCTGGGCCAGGAGGTATCTGGTGCAGGCCATACTGGGGGTAGAGGGCCTTCACCGTATGTTTGATTTGGTGGGGGACAGATTGAGGAATGCTGCTAGTATACCATGCACCTGCCTGTACGGCAGCATCCCTACTCGCTCTGACGGAGCTGGTGTTGGATGTGGTGTTGCGTCTTGAGGGACTTCAGCATACATGCTGGCTCATCTCAGTGGTGCAGAGCATGAGTTCATGGCCTCCATGGCAACCATTGGGCTATCCCAAATTGTCAGCAGCCCAACGCATGATGGGGTGGGGGGGGGCATACCCTGGACCTGATTTTTTGCACCGGCCTTGAGGCAGGGGATCCGTTGATGGGGGAGGTGTTAGTAGAACCCTTGTCATGGATGGACCATTACCTCCTGCGAGCATGTCTCCTGGCTCATGTCCGCCCCTGGGGGGGTGTAGAACTGATTCAGATGGTTTGCACCCAGAGGCTAATGGAACCTGAGAGGTTCAGGAAAGCTCTAGGGGAGTTACTGTCAAGGGGTTGGGGTCCACTACCCCACTTTTCTGGGTTGGGTGACTCAATTTCCCTCACTTGCAGCCCACCTGAACCAGTTTTCTCTCTGGCTGATTCAGTCCTGCAAAGGGAACAACGCTTTTGTCTCCCAAACTCCCAGAGACTTCCCATTCTTAGATTCTTTCTCTCTCTGGGTTTGCAAGTGCTTGAAGGCACAGGATCCTCAGATTGTGTTCCCCCAATGTGCAGACAACAGGAATCACTTCTTGTGAACTCTACTATTCATATTCTCCAGTCTCCCAATTGTAGCTATGGGGGAGGGGGTGAGAATGGGGAACTAACTCTTTGGACTCCTTGATGTATATGAAGACAGAGGCTCACACTGAAGTTTTTCCTTTTATTGGGCATTTGATAGTCCCTTTGTGAAATGGCCTCCTTCCCTGAGTAATCTGATATTCTAGAGACTCTTGGGATTTTAAGGGTCTTTTATTCTACCAGTTGCAGAGTTGTGGAAGTTTTTCACACAATTGGGCATTTATAGGGCTTTTCTCCTGTGTGGTAGATTATCTGATTTGTACTAAGGGCTGAACTCGCTGTATAGCACTTCCCAGACAGGGCATGTGTAGGCTCTCTCCTGTGGGAATTCTCTGATGTATATTGTGTCCGATTCCCCCTGAAGCTTTCCTCACATTCCTGGCATGAACAGTTTCTCTCCTGTGTGGATTCTTATATTTAAAATAGCAAATTTTAAAAGTGAAAGAAATGGCATGCAGGCCACTTTTAGACATGCATGGAATTCATGGATTAGAGCAGTCTCCCGTGTTCACAAGGACCTCATAGCATATGTACAAGTGCTATTAAGACAACTCACCCCCCATGTGAAAAAACAGTCACATGTTACCTGTAAAGCTGCATTTTTCTCATCAGTACTGAGGGTCCTGGAGAGAGAGAGAGAGCGAGCAATATTGAATGGACTCAAACTGCTGTGTACAGAGCGAAGCTGTGTACATCTTCGTTTATGCATTCAAAACGGTGATCAGAGTGACCGTGATCTTGTATGATCTCGCATGAGTTTAGTTTAGACGATCAATCCGCATCCTTAGTGCGCGAGTTTGTGAATGTGCATTCTCAAACACTCTGTGTCAGGGATTCCAGAAACTAGATAAAGATGCAGAAGTTTTCAACGTATCATACATAAGAGTTGTTTAAACATGATCAACCGTGAGTTTTACTCATGGTTTTAACTGCCTGAATTCAGGAGTTTTGTCTTGTGTTGTCTAAAAGCAGTCACACACATAATGTTCACTGAATACATTAGCTCACCATGTAGCAGGTGGAAGCAGTTAAAAAGACAAACAGAATTCCTAATTCCACTATTAGGAATTAGTGGGAAAAGGACAGAAAATAATATGGACTCACCTCTTAGTAAAGAAGAAAGTTTATTGATTACATAAGCAAAGAACACAGAGTGGCTAATAAACAAAAGTAAATAATGCATTCCTAGTCTGAACTGTGTGCATCCCTAGTTAAATCTTACCCCACCAAGTTCCATTTCTCAGCCAGTGATGTAGCGTGGCTGGGCACCAGGCTTAAGTTGGTTAGAAATCAAAGTTCCTTCTCTCAGTCAATTGCTTCAGCAGACTCTGCGAGTCAGAGGTCGAGTGAGATCCCAACAGTAACTCCCTTTGCAAAGATCTCACTGCTTTAAATATCTTCCAAAGTCCCTTTGTTCAACTTTCCCTCCTGGAGGGCTCTGTGCTTCCCTAGGCAGGAAGAGCTTCATTTGCAACTCAAAGGTGTATGTCTGGTTTCAGTGGAGGTGGTGTTAGCTTTTCCTGAATACACATTCTTTGTCTCTCTCCATTGCATGAAGTGAGTTTCCAGCTCTCAGCTTTTACATTACATATTGCATGAAGTGAGTTTCCAGTTCTCAGCTTATACTTACAGACATGTTTAACCTTTACGTTTACATATTTGTTAGACCTGCAGTCCCGTATCTCTCTGTGACAGTTATCCTCTGATCTTGAACACCGCCCACTTGATGACCTCATGGCTTTATGGAATACCTTGCTGTTGAAGGCCATCGACCAGACGACTCCAAGGCGTCCGCTCCCTCGATGATGGCTCCTCAGGCCTCCATGGTTTACAGAGGGACTGAGGATGCTGAAGTGAGAGGGGAGGCAGTTGGAGTGATGGTGGCGCTGTTCACGTGCTGAAGCGAACAGATTGCAACATAGTGCCAGTTTACATGCCTATGCTGTAGTTGTAAGGGGAGCAAAAAAGGTGGGTTTTTTGCTGCCCATATAGCCTCTGCAAAATCTCATCCAGTGGAACTTTTCTGAATGGTGAGGGGTTTGGTCAGTCCTCCCTCCCTCTGCCTGGAATCGGAGTTATCTAATGCCTGCTGTGACATGTTTGGTTGGATTCACCACAACTTCAATTCCACATTTATTGCAGTGGGAGAACCAGAAATTGTGGCAGCCCCAACTTGTTTGGTTTCATGGGATCAATTTCAGTCGGTGTCATCCGCCAGGGCGGGGGATGTCCTTGGGGCTGTTAGGGCCAACTTTTGTGAACTTGACCCATGCCCGTCCTGGCTGGTTAAGGTCATCCGGGAGACCATGGAACCGTTGCTGGCAGGGGTGAACAATTCCTCCCTTCAGGATGGCAGAATACCGGGCTGTCTCAAAGAGGCGGTGGTGCTGCCTCTGCTCAACAAACCATCACTTGACATTGATTCCCCTGCCAGTTATCGACTGGTCTCTAACCTTCCCTTTTTAGGGAAGGTTATTGAGCGGGTTGTGGCCCAGCAGCTGCAGGGGCACCTAAACCGCATTGGTTATCTGGATCCCTCTCAGTCCAGTTTTCATCTGGGCTATGGCATGGAGACTGCGCTTGTAGCCTTGGTCAATGACTTTCACCTTTGTGGGGAATATGGGCTAGCAAGGGGAAACAGGACCGAAGAAGGGGGCACACGACACAAGGACACAAACCCCACTCACAGACGCGCACTATTAGGGTTAAAGGAGCCCTCAGTATGGTGTATTGCTGTGTGGTCAACTGTATGCTACAAGGCGCCTGACCCAGCCACCATTCATCAGTGGTCCTACCAGAGATGTCACGCCCTGGATTATAGGGATCCTCCACACACACAGGGCCCAGGAGGGGAAACAAGTGAGGAGGGGGTAGGGACCCCAGGTCTTGGAACCCCAGAGGGGAGCGGAGAGAGATTAGGGCAACCACACACAGGAAGGCAAGGAAGGTCAACAATAAGGAAGCAGAAGCACACACCACTCGCACACAATCACTCACTGCACACAGCACTCTTCACACAGGAACAGGGAAAGGGAAGAGAGTTTAGTAAACCACAGTTTCTCCAAATACCAACGCACAGGCCAGATCACAGAAACCCAGAAGCTCTGATCACCAGCAAAGGAGAAAGCCTAATGGCCCTCCTTTTATGTGCCTTGCTTCAGACCCAGCCCTCGCTTCAGATGCAGGTGCTCAGAGTGCTGCAGCTGCCTCTCATCAGGTACTCGCTGGCCCAGCAGACTGCAAGCAGGGGAAGGCAGCTGTCTCTCATCCTGCACCCGCTGGCCCAGAAGACTGCATGCAGGGGAAGCCTCTACAGACACAGGTACTAGGGGGTTGGGGAGCACGACCTCCTGGGCACCCCGCGCCACCCCATACCCTCTCCTCTGCAGTCCCTGCGAGCCCTGCCCCCTCCTCCATACCCTGACAGCCGTGATTTAGATTGGGGTCGATCGACCCTGCTAATCTTGTTAGATCTATTGGCTGCATTTGATACTGTTGACCATGAGATATTGGTGACTCGCTTGCGGGATCGAACTGGAGTGGGGTGGGGGTGGGGGGGATCATCCTTGACTCGTTCCGCTCTTTCCTAACCGAAAGGACTCAGCATGTGGTTCTCTGAGATTGTTCTTCATCTCCATGGAACCTCACGTATGGTGTCCCGCAAGGTTCTATTCTGCCCCTGCTCTTGTTCAATGTGTATATGCAGCCACTCGGCGAGATGGTATGGGGTGCAGTGTCATCAATATGCTGATGACCCCCAACTCTACCTCTACTGGTGCTTCGCTCTCTTCACTGGCTGCCGATAGTCTTCTGGGCCCAATTCAAAGTGTTGGTGTTGACCTTTAAAGTCCTAAACAGCCTGGGCCCTACCTACCTGCAGGACCGCCCCACCTTCCAGATTCTGGATCGGACCCTGTGGTCATCTGAGGGCACCCTCCCCTGGGTTTCCCCGGTGTCAACCATGAGGAGGGCATTTTCTGTGGCTGCGCTGTGGCTGTGGAACTCCCTCCCGTTGGAAAACGGCTTGGGCCCCACCTACCTGCAGGACCGCCTCACCCTCTGGGTCCTGGATCGGCCCCTGCGGTCATCCAGGGACGCCCTCCTCGGGGTTTCCCGAGTTTCCCCGGTGTCTACCATGAGGAGGGCATTCTCTGTGACTGCGCAACGGCTGTGGAACTCCCTCCTGTTGGAGGTCCAATTGATTACTGACCTCCCCTCTTTCTGTAGACAGTGTAAGACCTGGCTGCTCTGCCGGGACTTTATCAAGGGAGATGGGGTGGGTGGGTTGGGTTAGGATGGGTGGGTATGGGCTTTTTTGGTTGTTTTAATTGTTGTTTTATTACCGTATTTTAATATGTTTTCAATGTTTTTAAAATGTTGTTAGCCACCCCGAGATGCCTGAGGCAGGAGGGGGTGGCATACAGGTTTTAATATAAAAAAATAAATACCTTCTGCACTCCCAAGGACGGTTCTTGGTTTGAGAACCACTGATATGCTATACTCTCAAATTCACCAATGACTAAAGATATGATTATCACAAACTATACATGACTGCAGTACTTGTGTCAATGAATGTACATCATCTCTCTGCTTTGGCAGCTTGCTAATTGTATAAATGAACACTAAAACTGAACTGTCACTGCTTTTAAACGAGGTGCTGAAAAGCACCTCCTGAGCCCTGCATTGAGAAAAAAGCCACGCGGGGAGTGTTTACATGCTCCCCGCGTTGCCGGAAGTGACATGCT
>QEPC01009046.1:1409585-1427050 GCA_003113815.1 Sphenodon punctatus | reverse complement strand
ATAATAATAATAATAATTAATATTTGTTTAGTGTATTGTAAGCCACCCCAAGCTGCCTGGAGCAGGAGGGGTGGGGGTAAAAATAAATTAAATAAATAAATAAAAGTAAATTAAAAATACCTCCCAATGCCCAACAAAACTCTCCAGTTCAGACAGTCCCTCTGAGCCAGTTTGTCTTGCTGCAGAATCTCACCTGAGCTCCTGCCTCCTTCACACACACCCTTGCTCGGAGCCCTTTTCAGGCCTTTATCCCTAGGCTGGCTCTGCCATGCCCAGTCTCAGCTGCCTTGACTCAGGCTCTCTCTCAGGCTTGAGGTACACCTACTTAGAGATCCAGAGGCATGGCAGGCACTCTGCTCTGCTACACCCCTCCCCACTTTTTCCAAGATGCGGCTACCACAGGTAGGCCTGTTTACATTCTTTTCAATCTGGACACAATCGTCCCAGTTTATATGTTAGTAGTAGCACTCCATATGAATCCCTGGGGAAACTGGTTTCCCCTCAGGATTCTCCTTACATCCGTGACCCCTAATTTCTTGATACACTTCAGGGAACTATAACCCCTCAATATGGCCTCTTACTCCCCATATAGCCAGCCTGGTCTACCCGTTTACTCTGTGGGCCCAGGAACAGTCATCCCCCCTGCCCCATCTGGCTCTCTTTTACACTTTGCCCACCTATGTAGCTCCTCGGGCAATACTCAGTCTTGATAGCCCCACTGGGTTGTTTACCCTTAAGCCCCAATGGGCTGTTTACCACTCTTTGTCGCCCCTAACTGTTAGCCACTTTTAAGCTCCACTGGACTGTCAATCACCATTTACCCTTGGTAACCCTACTTGGTTTGTTGATCACACTTTTCATCTTGTTAGCCCCACTGGGCTTGTTGATCACCCTTTATTTCAAGACCCCTCATTTCCCTTTAGGGGAGGGGTGAGAGACAGGACCACCCAGCCTTTCCTGGTGCTGGTTCCCAACCCTAGGAGTCTTTGCCGGGGTGCTAACCGCTGGAGTCTGATCTCTGTTTCCACTGTTGACTCCTCCTAGGACTCTTGTATCTTCTACGCTCATGTTTCCTCACTCTAAGCGGGGGGTATCTTTTCTTTTTGTTCTCTCCACCCTTGTATACACCATGCTGTCAAAGTAGTCCCTGCATCCTCCAGTATTAGAGGGTGTATACACTGTGATCCTCTTAATGCTATACTCTGAAATCATACATCCTCCCTGGTCTGAGGGGATTCTCGAAGGACTACTCCCATCTAAGCTCTACTGCTCTTCTATCTCAGTTTCTGCTAGGAACCCGGTCTGGTCTGGTTCGTGTCGTTGTGTGTGTTTTTACCCAATGAAATCATTTTAAAAACTAAAAACTCTAATATGTTTGAAACTGTAAAAGAAGCTTATTGAAGTTGAACGAGTTATTATGCCAGTGTTTGCATGTGCCCTGTCTCTTCCATTTGCAGTGATGAATCAAATGAATGTAATGAATTAATGGCACATGTAGTCCAAATTTATGCTTATCAGCCAACCACAAACAGACCTCTGCTCAGCAGTCACAGAGGCAAAGATCAGCCTCGTCTCTCTTTATATACCCCTTGCTTCCAATTGGCAACATCTCCTTTCCCTAAACTGCCCCAATAGTGTGCCAGGACTGTGCCTCATTTCCCCCATTCTCTGAAGGCATTCCTGTGCAGTTTAAAGATATAAATAAGACAGGCAGAATCCACACAGTTGCTTTACAAGACAAAATACATGAGAAAATATAGCATAGGAAAGATGACTAGTCTAGAAAAGACCTAAGCTAACACCCAGTACTAGAGCCTGGGTCCCTGTTTCAGAGGTCAGCGTTCCTTACTCTGGTGAGGATTTCTCTCTGGGATACACAGTTGTACCTTCAAACCTGCAATTTACTCTCAAGGTGAATAAAGATCCCCAGCTTCACTGTGCAATTGTTAAAAAGACAAATTTTCCCTTTGGCTCTCTCAGGACGAGGTACATTGAAGGGTGTGCAGAAGGAACCTCAGTCATTTTGGTTTCAGTTTTCATTTTCAGTTTTAAAAATCCATTTGTTTTTGAGATTTCATTAAAATCCAATCATTTTTTTAACATTTTTCATTTAAGAACTATTTAAATTTTTGTACACATGCAGAAATGGCTGCCGGACCATTCTGTACCTGCGTAGTGGCCATTAAGTGCATGTACAGACCGGCTGCCATTCTCACCCCCCAAAAAGGGCATGCATGTACAGAGTAGTCCGGTGACCATTTTGCTCATGTGCAATTTTTTTTTTTAAAAAATCATTATTTTTTAACAAAAACAAATTATTTATTTATTTATTTATTTTGAGCAATTTTTAGCCCGCTCCCTCCTGCTCACAACAGCAGCTCGGGGTGGCTCACAAAAAGCAAACAACTTATTTATTTGTTTTTGGGTCTTTAGTTACTAAAACAAGTGGGGTTCCATTCGTTTTAGTGACTAAAAAAAATAAAAAACAATTTGCATACCCCTGGGTATGTCCCAGATGAGTCTGCTCAGAGGGCATGTTCTTCCCCCTCCTTTCTGAAGTCTGAGAGAGATACCATCCCCATATCCCCAAACCTTTTGTCCTGCTCATTAAGTAAGTCAGGGTGAAGGTGACATAATTCAATTAGCCCTTTCAAGAACGGAATGTTTCAGATACCCTCCCCCAGCCCCCGCTTCCTCCCTCTATGCTCAAAATTTTGACCAGAAGCACAGATTTGGTGAAAGCTCTTTGTTTTGGGCTCAAAAATTGGAGGGGATGGGCATACTCACTCACTCACGCTTTTAAAGTTGGGGAGTGCATCTGCACATTCCCCCCCCCTATAATTACACCCATGTTTATAACTCAGGGACTGATCAAATGACTAGGGATGGGCGAACAGATCACGGTTCGGGTTCGGCCGTTCAGTTCGTTTGCTGCGTTCAAGTTCGGCCATTCGGTTCGGTTTGGGCATTCGGAAAAAGGCTCTCTGTGTGAGGAATGATGGCCCCAGACCCATGACGGTGGGTTCTGGGGCTAGAGTGGCAGCTTCTGGATATTGGCCACAGCCCTCCCTGCCAGTAACTTGGTCCCAGAACCCTGACGGTGGGTCCTGGGGCTAGAGTGGCTGTTTCTTGATGCGGTGGAATGACATCGTCTCCGTGCGAGGAATGATGGCCCTAGACCCATGACAGTGGGTCCTGGCGCTAGAGTGGCAGCTACTAGGTATTGCAGGAAACAACAAACAAAAGTAACCAAAAGCGACAAAAGACCAGCAATAATACAATATATGTATTTATAATAAACAAAAAACAGGATCTATAAAATAAATAGTAGATAATGTAGAACAAAGCAAAAACTAATCACAAGGCGTGGGTCTAGAAATTGTAGATATAATCTGCATAGGAGACAACAAAGATAAACAGTCCAAGAGCAGGAAAGGCTATAAACATTCCTCTCTTCAGTCCTTCTCCTCAACGTTTCGCAGATGATTCTTCAGGAAGTGAAGGATGAAAGAGAAGAGTATCCCACTGCACAGAAAATCACTCAGTGAAAAAAACTGCAAACAATAACATAATATTTTCATAACATACTAAAAAGCCAAAATTACTAAAATTAACAATAAATAAAAACTGTTACTCAAAGAAGACTGTTAAGACTGCCAAGAAGGGGAAGAGTTTCTATATATCAGCAGGGTATGTTTATTCATTTCTGTTTGGGGAGTTGTTTAGTAAACCTTTTAGGGTTTGGGGTTGTATAAGGAGGGGTTTGACATTTACAGAATCCTTTTTATAAATTGGGATTAGGGTTTGGTTGCTCTCAATTGGATTGTACCTATATATATTTTTTTGGTTCAGACTTTGACACATGCATGTATGCCTAGTTTTATATTACTTTTGAGTAACAGTTTTTATTTATTGTTAATTTTAGTAAGTTTGGCTTTTTGGTATGTTATGAAAATATTATGTTGTTGTTTGCAGTTTTTTCACTGAGTGATTTTCTGTGCAGAGGGACAATCTGTGCAGGGGCAATCAGTTTTGTTTCTTGCTGCGCCCACCTCACAGCAAGCCCTATTGGCTCCGTGCAGTCTAGCCCATGGCCAATCGCAGACTGCGAAGCCAGTTGTCTGAGGCGAAAAGGGATGGTGATTGGGCAGGCTGACTGCTACTCCAAGCCTCTCCACCCCTAGTGTCTGAAAGTCTGCTCCTCAGCTGACTCCCCCTTCCTGTCATGTTTTGCCTTCCAGTGACACGTTTTTGCCACCCGAACTCACCCGAATGCAATCCGAACTGTTCGGTCATTTCGACATTCGGAATTGAGTTCGGTTCGGTCAGTTCATGTTCAGATTCGAGTTCAGGTTCGGTCGTCCGAACAGGCCGAGTTCGGGCCGAACTCCAAACTTCCGAACCACGTTCGCCCATCCCTACAAATAATATGGAAACAAACTCATTTGAGATTATAGTTACTCCATATTTAAGGTGATTATTACCAGGTTTCATTGTGATCCCTAGTTTTGCCTTTGATTGTCCTTGGAAATTGTCCAGGATTACTCTGAAGGCTAAAGAGAAAGGAGTTTAAGCTCTCCAGAAACTAGATCAAAGGTTGCCTGGCTTGCCTAGTATGGTTGGTTTCCTGAAAATAATTTTTGATACCCCTCTCAGATTTCACATTTTCTTGTGAAGACTTGACCTGTCAACACATAAGTAGGATTATCCAGGATGCAAGCTGTGGCAAAATTTGACTCAGTCTTTTAAAAATGTGTCTTAAGCTGGGTTGGATATGACAGATATAATTCACGGAAGAGGTAGTATTAACATTGTTTTAGAGTGAATAATCACTCTAATTTATGCATAATATTACACAAACTGATAGATTTGAATACTGATTTATCTTCCTTTTCATTCCCATACTTTTGAATGAGTAAGGCTCCATTCCCCAAACTGCTCTGTTGGCAAAAGCACCATTCATTTCAATGGGACTTCCACAGACAAAGCACATGGAGGATCAGGATGTAATTTTTTGTGTGTGTGTCTGTGTTTGGGAATGGGTGGATATTTTAAAATGGAAAAATATCTTGGTATACACAGTAAAAAACCTGACTATAAAACTGTCAAATCTTACATAGTCTGTCAGTCACAAGCTTTTCTGAGAGCTAGGACATCTTGATTACTTTATGTATGAAGCAGTACTTGTTAAAAACTTTACTTGAATTCTCAACCATGATTCTTCCTACTAGATTTCTAATATTTAGATTATGGCAACTGGAGCAGAAGCCTTCACAAATACGAATATCTAAGGTTTGAGCAAACTTCGACTGACATCAATAATATTTTCCTGTTAGTTTCAGTGATAGTTGGTGTGGGCCTAAATTAAACTCTTTCATAATACTGAAGAGTTCAATGTAATTGCCTTGAAGTCTCCTTTTCTTTTCAGATAATAAATCAAATGAACAGAGTAAATACAGTTTGGTAGATAGGAAAGGAAAGTTAATGAATCAACAATGCATAACATGTTCAATAGTTTAATTATATCTTTGTACATATTTTCAATGGTCTGTTTGTGAGAGAAGGCCAGTCATTTAAGATTGGCCAATTACTTGCCATCCACATCTTCAGTTAGTGACAATTGCCAAGATATGCCAAGGCACTTTACAACATATTAAAATAACACATTTGTTATTAGTAGGTGTTCAGTTATGTTTCATTGAAGATGCATCTTTTCTAGCTAAGAACTAATTAAGATTCCTTCTACAGGTTCGACTATGGCATTTATTCTAGTGGGTCATGCATGAAATACTTCAATATGCCAACCCCTGGATAGAGAATGCGGGATGTATGCAAAATAGGGCTGAAACGAATAGTAGCAATTATTTGCGAGTGTTTCTGAGGACTGGCTCTGAGTGTTTTGCCAGTCCTCAGAAACTGGGACGAATACTTGGTACTTGGTAAAATAAAACCGAGTACTGGGTATTTTCCGAATACTGAGTGCCGAATCACGTTATACAGGGGCAGGAAAAGCCTCGTATGTTGGTCTGAGTACTGGACCGCATACCAAATACCGAGTACCAGGCAGATTCCTCAGTTACTCAGTAATATCGAGTCAAATACTGAGATATTCAGTAAAAACCGAGTAATTTTGAATACTGAGTTTCAGCACTAATGCAAATGCATTGTGCATAGTCATGTACAATGTGCATGACTATGCACATGCAGGTTTAGGATCTGGCCTTGTGCTTGTTATAATAAAAAATAACTTTCCAATATTTTTTTTTTTTTAAATTACACACTTGCTGCAAATAATGAGAATAAATAAATAAACAAAATCTAAAGAAAAGACAGTAAAAATTAAGCTGATTATCAATGTTCTCAAGCATCTTAAAAATGAATGCAAATTAGAAAGAGGAAGTTCAGTCTTTACATGTCAACAAGCCATTAGCACTCTTGTATTCCCTTTCTGTCTGTTGGTTAATTCTGAGATGGGATATTCCAGTCGGGTATTTCTGGTGCTTTCAGGAGAAGAAAGATGCACATCCAACAGAAGTTGGTGAAAATATACTCGGCAATTTCTATGATTGTAATCACACTGGCACCACAAAACAATCCAAGTTGGCCACCAACATCAGCTATCATAAAAGAAAATAAATACAAGAAGTAAATGTCAGCGTGAGCTTTTTGGCTTGGTCTAGTAAGCAATTCAAATTGAGATGCATGGAAGTGATAAATAAGTTAATTATTTATAATTGACCATAAAAATCTATTAGAAATACTTTTGAAGAACGTTTATTTGGGAATTCTCAAGAGTTGAAAATAAAACACATACAACTCAATGTAACTTCTTGTAGAGTATTTTACATCACCATAAAACACATACAAACAATAGAAAACAGGAAAAAGGCAATATCAATAAATATCATCAACAATAATATAAAAGAAAAAGAACCACCATTCCCAAGGAGTCCTAAAAACAGAATTTTCAACCAACCTAAACCACCCCCCTTAACCCAGTCCCCCCACCCTTACCCATCTCCCCCGCCAAAAGCTTGGTGGAACAACCAGATCTTACAATGCCTCCTAAAATAGGAAATGGTTGGCGATGTCCGGGCCTCCACAGGGAGGGCATTCCATAGCCGTGGCACCGCCACTCTATTGTGGCCCCTTGATATACATGGGGGACCTCGATCGTGGTGCTCCTGAAAGATTGCAGGGGCCGCTCCAGGGCCTGTGGAGTGAGGCGGTCCTGCAGATACATGGGGCCTAGGCTGTTTAGGGCTTTATAGGTCAGCACCAACACCTTGAATCGGGCCCGGAAGACTATAGGCAGCCAGTGCAGAGAACTGAGCACAGGTGTAATGTGCTCCCAGCAACCCATCCCCATAAGAAGACGGACCGCCACATTCTTCACCAGCTGCGATCTCCAAGCCCCACATAGAGCGTGTTACAATAGTCCAGTCTTGAGGTGACAAAAACATGGATGAGAGTGGCCAGGTCCGAGCCCGGGACATATGACCAAAGCTATCACACCAGATGTAACTGGCAAAAAGCGGTCCTCACCACAGCCCCAACCTGACCATCCAGGCAGTGCTACGAATTGAGGGGCACCCCCAGGCTACGAACCTGGGGAACCAGTGGGGGGCAAGCCCCATCAATGATGGGAGATGCCACACCCACCACCTTACCCACCAATGTCATCACCTCCATCTTGTCAGAATTCAGTTTGTCAGCTCACCCTCATCCAGTTTCCCACAGCCGTCAGACACTGGGTAGAGCAGAAAAAAGGGTCTTCCAAAATTGCGAGGTGAATTGGGAGCCCCTGTCACTAACTATCTCGCAAGGATACCCATGCAACTTCACCACATGTTGGAGAAATAAGAGGGCTGTCTGTTGGGCCGAGGGCAACCCTTTCCAAGCAACGAAGTGGGCCATCTTCGTGAAATGGTCCATGATAACAAAGATGGTGGTGTAGGCTCTCGAAGGGGGGAGTTTAACAATAAAATCGAGACCCACGCGTTGCCATGGTCCTTGTGGGGGTGGAGAAGGTTGGAGGAATCCGCATGGGGCCCTTTGCAGGGTTTTTGTAAGGGCACATACCGTACAGTATTCTATATGTTGGCGGACATCAAGAGTCAAAGATGGCCACCAAAAGGTCCAGAGGATGATTTGCAAGGTCCATTGGGGTCCGGGGTGCCCTGCCAGGGGCTCCTCGTGGTGGGCCCATAGGATTTGGGGTCTGCACGATGTGGGAACCACTGTCTTCCCATTCCTGGTCCAGAGCCCTTGGTTCAATTGTCATTCCGAGGTTGGGAAGTCAGAGAATTCCTTCTTACTTCTTACTTCTTAGCTTCTTACTTCTTTCAGCTGCTCCATGTCCACGTAAGTAGCGGCGAACACCTTGGGGTTCAATATGGCCCCTTTCCGTTTAGGGTCGTCCTCCTGTTGTTCATAGCAGCGGGAGAGAGCATCTGTTAATAAATTAAGATGGCCTGGCCGATATTGAATGTGAAAAGTAAAGCGTGCAAAAAACAGGGCCCAGCAGGCATGCCGGGCATTGTTTATTTGTGCTGTCTGGAGACACATTAAATTTTTATGGTCCGTAATCACTGTGATGGGGTGTTTTGCCCCTTCAAGATAATGCCGCCAAGTCTCAAAGGCTGCTTTAATAGCAAGCAATTCTCTATTGAAGATGGTAAAGTTCTGTTCCGCCGAGGTGAGCTGGCGGGAATAGTAGGCACAGGGGAGAAGTTGTTTGGGCGTAGGGCCATCCTGTAGCAGAACGGCGCCAATGGCTGTGCTAGAGGCATCGGACTCTACGCAGAATGGCCGGTGAAAGTTAGGGTGTTGGAGGAGGAGCGCCAGAGTAAAAGCACATTTAAGAAGCACAAAGCTGCGCTGTTGCGTAGCCTCCCAGAGGTAGGGCTGGTCCTTTTTAAGCAACAATGTTAGGGGCGAGGTGATGGATGCATAGTTGGGAATATAGTGTCTATAATAATTTGTGCTCCCCAAAAAACGTTAAAGGGGTTTTACTGCCTTTGGGGCTGGCCACGGTTGGATGGTTGCCACCTTTCGCATGTCCATCTGGATCCCAGTAGGAGAGATCACAAACCCCAGGAACTCGACCATGGTCAAGTGGAAGGCACACTTTTCCCCTTTGCAATACCGCTCTTGGAGCTTCTGCAACACCTGCCGTACATGGATAATGTGTTGCTCCATTGAAGTGGAGTAAATAAGTATGTCATCCAAATAGGCGATGATGGAGATGTCCAGTAAGTCCTGTAAAATATCATTAATGAAGTGCTGGAACGTGGCCAGAGCATTGACCGGTCCGAACGGCATAACCAAGTATTCATAGTGTCCGTAACGAGTGCGGAAGGTGGTTTTCCACTAATCGCCGGAGCACAACTGGACTAGATTGTAGGCCCCCCGAAGTTCTAATTTTGTGTATATAGTAGCTCCTTGGAGGTGGTTCAATAACTTAGGGATCAACAGGAGGGGGTATCTGTTCTTTATGGTGATGGCGTTCAATCCCCGATAATCTATGCATGGGCAGAGGCCTCCGTCCTTCTTGGGGACAAAAAATATAGGGGCCCCCGCGGGCGAACAGGAGTGCCGAATAAACCCATTTTGGAGATTCTCCTCTAAATACTGTCGGAGGGTCTCTAGCTCGGGTGCGAAGAGGGCGTAAGTTTGCCCAGACAGTGGTTCCTTACCAGGGAGAAGGTCAATGGGACAATCATAGGCCCGGTGTGGAGCTCTGCCGCTTGCACTTTACTGAAGACCTCGGCATATTCCCCATATTCTTGTGGCAACTGAAATTCGGGCTGTAGAACATTGTTCATGGTGGGCAGGACCCTGGTGCCCCAGGGTGGGGGGTACTGGCATGTTGCCTTGCAGTAGGGGGAGGTGAACCACACTCGCCTCCTGTTCCAATCTATTTGGGGGCTATGTAAAGTAAACCAGGGCAGCCCCAGGACTATCAAAAAAGGAGGGTGCATACAACATCAAAAGATAGGACCTCCCTGTGCTGGCCCGTCATACAGGGTAAGGCATGGGTTTGCATGGTGATGGGTCCGGACACCAGTGGGGAGCCATCAATCAAATGGACTGGTTCCGGGCGAGTCTTAGGTCGGGTCAGGATCACGTATTTCTCCAGCAGGCTAGTGTCCATGAAGTTTCCCGAGGCCCCGGAATCTACCATAGCCCACACCAACATGGAGTGCCCTGTGTCCAGGAGGAGGGTGAGAGGAATCCGGAGGTGAGTCCCTGTTCTCCTTGTATAGCAGGGGCAATCCTTATGGTCGGGGTGCCCCGGTGTCTCCTGACCCGTGGCGTTTACCTGATCTCGCCGTTGAGGGGGGAGCGCTGGGCATTCGCGAATGAAGTGAGATGATTCTCCACAGTAAAAACATGAGCGGGACCGGTGTCACCTCTCCTTCTCCTCTGTTTTCAGGGGTCCCCAGGATGCTCCAAGCTGAATGGGTTCAGGATTCCCAAGCTTTGGAGAACCTGCTGCGGAGTTTGGCAGAGAGGGCTTGAGGGGGGAATCCTCTAACTTCCTGCTTGCGTTCCTGCCGTCTCTCTGCCAGGCGATCATCAATTTGGAGGGTCAATGTCGCACATTGCTCCCAAGTCTCAGGAAGGGCAATAAGGGTGAGCTGATCCTTGAGTCCATCACGCAGCCTGCGTCAAAACATAAACCCGGAGAACATCCTCCGGCCAACGCAGTTCCAGGGCCAATTGTTGAAAACGAGTGATGTACTACTCCAAAAGCCCGCTCCGTCCTTGCTTCATGGACATAATGATGGTCTCAGCGTCCCGTACCTGGTGGGGGTAGTCGAAACGAAGGGCAAATTCTTTAAGGAAGTCCTCATACTTTGACAGAAAGGGGCTGTCTCCCTGTAGCAGGGAGGTGGCCCAATCAAGGGCTGTGCCTCCCAGGTTCCCTATAAAGGACGCTACTTTTAAGGTATCAGTGGGGTAGGTCTGGGGCTACATCGAAAAGGTCAGCTTGCATAAAGCCAAAAATCCCTGAAAGACCCTGCGATCCCCAGAGAACTTCTCGATACGGGGCCCCCGGGGCTCCCGGGGGACAGCAGCTGCTGCAGCAACCGGTGTGGGGGCCTCCACAGGCACCACGGTGGGGGGAGGTGCCACAAGAGCCACCTGGAGTTGGGCCACCGCACCGGTCAAAGCCTGTTGGTTCTCTTGTAGAACCCGAACTTCCAGGGCCACAGACTGGACTGCTCGGACTAGGTCCGCTATTTCTTTTGCAATATCCATCGGAGTGGTTACAGGGGAAGGGGGAGAGGTGCTGGTGATTCTGTCATGGGGAGGGGTTGATTGGGGGGAATAAGGGGAACCACAGGGGCGATCAAGAACCCACTGGCTCAATTTCCCCACGCACGGACCCAAACCTTGAGTGCTGGAAGGGTTTCTCGAGGGTAAAGTGCCCGTCAGGATAGTATGCGGACCAATCGGCCTCTCTAAGACCAGGTCCCTATCATCATAGGGCACCAGCGGAGGAAGGATTCTTGGGCCCCATGCGTTCCCACAGCACTCAAGGCCCACACCATGGAAAGGGGGAGGGCAGGACGGAAGAAATGTGCAGGTCTAGTGACAGGGGAACCGGGGAAGAGGGCCCAAGGTACGGCGGGGGGGGGCTTGCACATGACAAGGAAGGGAAACTTACTAACCCAGGAGGAGGAGGGGAGAAGGAGGGCAGGACTCACACTCTGTTCCACTCTACTCGCACTCGCTCAGGCAGATACACAGGGGAAGGCTTGGGGGAACAACAGGTAAATTCAAACTGCTCTACACAACAAAACTTAGCTCTCATGTCCTCTCTCCATCTCTCTATCTCACTTGGGCGGCCGCTCTCTTCACTCTAATCACCAGCGCCGAGTGCTTCTCAGCACTGGAGTTTGTACCTGAGGCCCCGCCCCCTGCACGCTCTCGCAAGTGTGCGGAGCAACGTACTGGGGGTGTGGCCATCTTCACGGTGTTTGACAGCCCCACACTTGTCTCCTGAGTCCACAGCATGAGCTGTATGGTGGGCGGGGGTGTATCCTGCACCGTCGCCATGGGCAAGAGTGGTGCGGGACTTGAGGGGCCGGGGCAGCCACATCCAAGACTGGGGCCTCTTCCCACCAACGTGACTCCGCGCCGGTGGGGATGCATGACAGCTTTACCCCATTGAGTCTTTACCCCGGACTCACTGCCTGTCTGAACGCCATCCGCCAAATGTTTTCCCAGTGTTGGGCCAGAGCCCCTAGCCCTTGGACCCAGAGAACACTTCAGTGCCTCACTCTGGGAAATGTCCCCGTGTGTGTGTGTGTGTGTGTGTGTGTGTGTGTGTGTGTGTGTGTGTGTGTGGAAGAGAGAGAGAGAGAGCACGTGCACTCCTCTCCTCTGCCCTGGGTACTGAATCCACACCCAGTCTGCTCCACTGTCACCTTCTCCACACACAGCTAGGCTCTCATGGTCCCGCACCTCTCCCTCCTTCCCTGTGCACATTTCCTCCTCCTGGATCCAGCCTGGCAGGATGGTGGGGGCTCCCAAGCACCAGTCTGGTGAGCAGAAAACCAGAGTAGGAGGAATGTGTGTGCACATGATACTTCATGTATGTGTACAAGCACGTGCGGGGGTGGGTTATGTGTGCATAAGGCTGTAGGGGTGTGCACATAATGCTGTAAATAATGGGTGTGGGTACACTGGCCTGCGCACTCTTCAGCCTCCCCACCTAAGCAATCCCCCACTCCTGTTCTCCACAGAACCCTGCTCCAGTCTCCCCAGCGCCCCCAATGTGCCTCCATGCCCTAGAAATCCATGTTCCAGCTTTCCCTACTCCAAACACCCAGGCTCCCTTCCTTCTTCAACAATCCCTCATTTGCTCCATCCTCCCTGCTCTCCTGCCCACCTCAGCTCTTAGTGACCCCAGCTTCCCTCCTACACCATGGGCAAGGAGGAACCCTATTTCATTTTCTGCACCTGAGTCCAACCGAGCTACACCCCTGATGTGCCTCATAGGGTTGTTGCGAGGATGAACTAATTAAAGATTGTAAAGTACTTTTAGACACTGAAAACACTTACTACTACTACTACTACTACTACTACTACTACTACTACTACTACTAATAATAATAATAATTAATAAAATTAATTAATTAATAATTACTGAAAATGTATTTTAAGGGAGAAAATTAAATATTAAGAAACGATCACTTACCAAGCAACTCAGACACACTCAGAGCCTTCTGTTGCTGTGTCATTTTGTAGTTTAGATCATGGTACTTAATGTCAATATACACAAGATTCTGCCTATGGACAAACACAAATACATCATGATTCAGCAATGTAGTTCTACTCCTTTCTAATGTTAACTTTAGAAGGATTGCATCTACACCCATTAAAATGAATGGCAAAATTAACTCAAATCATTAATGGTGTCATTTCAGAGTTAAACTGAAAGTTTTTTCATAGAAATAATGATAGTATACTATATATGCATGTATGTAAAAAGAGACTGAGTTAGAAGTCAAGGGAAAATGTTTAACAGTGAAATCCAGGGAAATATCTTCTTTGTGAAATGCAGAAAGCCCACCATTTTAGTCATTCAAAACATTAATCTCTTCTATGTGGCTCCTCTTACAATGGGAGAAGATTACATGGCTACTGTTAATAGGGATGTGCATTTAGTTTTTGTTTCCCTAATAACTAAAATTACATTTTCCAATTTTGTTTTGGTTATTAGGGAAACTTTGGAAGGCCGTGTCACTCCATGTCACTTTGAAAGGCCATGTCTGCCCCTCTCCTGTGCCTCCCAACTGGGAGAAATTAGAGAGAAGGGGGGGAGAGGTGCCCAGACTTTCAAAGTGACAGGGAGCCGGCTGGGTGGTAGTGGCCAGCCCAGCTCCCTGTCAGTTTAAAAGGCTGCTTCCCCCCATTACAACTGTGAGCAGGGCCAGCCTTACCCTAAGTGGGGCCCAGGGCGGGGAAGAAATGTGGGGCCCTATCGCCCAGGGGGTGCTCCCTGGCCTGGGGGCGGTGCGCTACCCGAGCTTGGGGATGGGCGGAGGGGCACTCCCCTCCGCCCATCCCCAAGCCTGAATGGCCATTCAACTTCCGACTGGATCACTTACCTGATCTACTGCTGGTGCTGCCGCCACCATCGCTCCCACCGCCGTCGCCTCTGGCCTGGGGCCCGCACCGGGCTCAGCCCCTCCCCCCCCCCCCCGCTGCTTGACACAGTCTCTCGGCCAGGGAAAATGAAGGAGAGAGAGGCAGAGGCCCCACCTCTCCCTCATTTCCCCTGGCTTGAGAGACTGACAAGCGGGGGGGGGCACCCATGGAGTGAGGGAGAGGCGCGGCCTCTGCCTTCTTCTCCCTCACTTCCGGGCCCACAACTTTCTGAGACAGTTCCATGGTTGTCATGACGGCCATGAACTCACTTTCTGCTCCGCCAACATTGGTGTCAGTCTAGATATTGAAATCCCCAAGGACCAAAGTCCTTGGAGGTCGCAAGACCACCTCCGACACCAATTCAGCTAGCGCGTGTAGGGATGCTGCTGTACAGGTAGGTGCACAGTATACCAGTAACAGCCCTAATCTGTCTCCCGCCAAATCAATCACAAGATGGATGCCCTCTATGCCAGAGATAGTCTGCACTGGATATCTCCTCACAGGCCAAGTATCCTTAAAAATAATGACTACACCACCCGCCCGTCCCTCTGGTCAGGGCTGGTGCTGTACAGAGTACCTGGCTGGAACAAGGTCAGCCAGAATTGGCCCCAATTCAGTATCCAGCCAGGTCTCTGTAATACACACGAGGTCGGCTGCTTGGTCCAGAATTAAATCATGGATTGTTGTAACTTTGTTAACAACCAACCTCGCGTTAATCAGCAGCAGCTCCGGACCTGGGGCCCTCCCATCACCTACTCGGTGGCCACTGAGAGGAACAGGCATCACATATCTGTCCCTTCTCACCGCTGTTACCAGCCTCTCAAAGGTGCCATAATTACCCCGGCCCATCACGACCCCAATGGCTGAGGATAGGCTGACCCGGGACAGGCAGCCCAGGTGAATATGGTGCATGCTGGGCTGGGGTGCAAAACAAACATGTGCCCATCTGGCTGACAGCTGCACAGCCCAGGGGTGGGGAGAATGGGAAACATTCTCGAGGCTGTCCCCAACCCCACATTGAGCCCAACACTCCACCCCCGCATCATGACGGGCAGCCATGGCAGCCAATGACAGCCAACCATGACTGCATGTCATGGTGGACCTGGCCTGGACCAACACACCAGACCAGGAACAAATATGCAGCCCTGCAATGGCCCGATTGGGAAGACTCTAGCCAGGACTGTAATATCAGAGTTTTTCTGAGTTAAGAGCCCAGGCTAGCTACAAATATGACCCAGAGCATCTGGTGGTATCTGCACATGATCCATGCCCAAGCTGCCACAGTAGACCATACTGGTCCGCTGTCACCTTTGTTTTTACTCTATGGTAGGGACCATGGTCACGAGTGGCCAGATCCCCTTTGCCTCTGCACAGAGCACAAAGCACTTTCCCTTAGCCACATAATAAATTTGAGTAAATGAATAAAAATAAATATTAATAAATGTATACATTAATACATTTAAATATTCATAATAAATAAATAAATGCATACATAATAGGCCCTTGGAGATGCATCTGCTAGTCAGCACGTTCCTTTGCATGGACCCTGAGCCACCCTGTTCCTTCCATGTCAGCAACCAAACAAACAGGCTGTCAGGTGCAGTGAGGCTAGGTTTGGGTGCCACATTCCCTCTTGTATTGAGCCAACAGATTTGGGACCTTAGGCAGAGGTCATCTGGGCTCCAACAAATGCTCTCTGAGCTTGGGGTACCAGTACTACCTTGACCAGTCTAGGGCTATCAGCACTATGTCTCTCCCTGTCTTCAGGACCCTCTGGATCAGTCTGAGGATCGAAGTAATGGGCAAGAAGGCATATATTAAGCCCTTTGGCCAGGGAGAGAGAGAGAGAGAGAGAGTGTCACACACACACTGTTCTTCTCCTTGTGACCCTCTGCCCTCCCCTGCTCTGGAGAAGAACACCCTAGTTTTGCATTGTGTTTATCTATTTTATTTTATTTATATAAAATTTGTATCCCACCCCTCCTGCCCACACGGCAGCCCGGGGTGGTGAACAACAACTATAAAAACAATAAAACATTTAAAACAATTAAAAATTCTATAGAAATTTTAAAACATTTTAATATTTTTTTTAAAAAACAAAAACAAAAAAACACTCCCTCCCCCCCAACCCCCCGTGTATGTCCCACCTGCTGATTAGAGATAGAAAGACCAAGTGCTTCAAAACTCATTTGTGGAACAGCACTGGGGATCTGCAGAAGCAATCTGCCTCCTCATTGTCCTGGCCCACCACGTGCACAGAACTCCCAGAGGCTAGAAGCTTCCACCCTCAGGAGATGGGATCGGGACACACCCTCACCTCCGATGTTTCACACAGAACATGGTTGCTACACTGTCCATACAAATCAGAATGCAGCACTCCTGCACCTGCAGCTCAAAAGCCTTTAAGACCAGCCAGATCTCTCACAGCTCTAGAATATTGATGTGCATCATATGCTCTCGGGAGGACCCTGCCCCATTTATGTAACGGCCTCCTGGGTGCACCCTCCAACTTTGAATGAACACATCTGTGGTAATCAAGAGCTCAGGTGTATGAGGTTGAAATGGCATTCCTTTGCAGACCCTTGGCCATCCACCACCAGAGGTTGTCGAGAACCTCTGAGGAGGCCGTCATCCTCAGAGATTTCAGCCCGCTGAGGAGCCAAGGCCCCAATCACCATTGCAGCAGGAATAGCTAAAGCCTTGCCAAGGGTGTTGTGGATGTCATCGATGCCAAAAGCCCCAGCAGTCTGGAAAACAAAATGTAAGGCCCCTTGGCAGGGGTCCCCTATAATTGTGGAAAACCCCTCCAAAATGGCCTGCAATCTCTCATCTGGGGTAAAGGCTCAAGCCTGCATGGCGTCCAAGCATGCCCCAATAAAGTTGATGACATGGGTAGTGGTCAGGTAGAATTTCTCATGGTTAATGAGGATCCTCAAACTGGCAAGGAGGAGGCATACTCCCTGCATCTGTCCTCCTCCCCCAGTACCAAGGATAACTGAGCCAAGAAGAGCAGAGGCAGGGGTAGACAAACAAGTCCTGCTTGGGGACCACCGCTGCCACTGAGGCCAGACATTTTATAAAGACCCTGAGAGAGGTGGAGAGCCCAGGGAGCACCACAAACTCATAGTGGTACACCTACAAGTCTTGCAGTCCCAAGACCTGCTCCTACATGGACATGGCCCGAACCATTCGATGCCATGCCAGTGCAGGTTTTAAAATCACTGGGCTATTTTTACACCCAGGGAAGTGCTGTCAGGACATTGGGGGGTGGGTGGGGGGTGGGCAGAGGAGAGGGGACG
>QEPC01009046.1:1383300-1400149 GCA_003113815.1 Sphenodon punctatus | reverse complement strand
AAACCCCCTGTCCTCCTCCTCCCTCTTGTCTCTCCACTCAGGATCTTGCTCTCTTTTTCACCTCTAAGATTGACAAGATCCGCATGGATATCGCTTCCAAGTCCTCTCCCCCTGCTACCTCCCTCTCCCTCCTCCTCCCACCTCTCTCCCTCCCAACTCCCTTGAGGAAATCTCCTCCCTGCTCTCCTCCTCCAACCCCTCCACTTGCCCCCTGGACCCCATTCCTTCCCGCCTCCTGACCTCCATTGCCTCCACCATTGTCCCTCCCCTCCTGCACATCATCAACCTCTCCCTCTCTACCGGCTCCGTCCCCTCTGCCTTTAAACACGCCACTGTCTCCCCCATCCTCAAGAAGTCCACTCTGGATCCCTCTGAACCCTCTAATTACCGTCCTGTCTCACTCCTCTCTTTTGCTTCCAAGCTCCTCGAACAGGTTGTCTACGCCCGTTGCCTCAACCTCCTCTCCACCAACTCCTCCCTTGACCCACTTCAATCTGACTTCCGCCCCCTTCACTCCACTGAAACCGCTCTTGCTAAAATCACCAATCATTTTCTTGTGGGAAATCCAACTGCCTTTACTCTATTCTTGTCTTCCTTGATCTCTCTGCTGCCTTTGACACTTGACCACTTGCTCCTGCTTGACTCACTCTACTCCCTTGGATTCTGGGACTCTGTCCTTGACTGGTTCTCCTCCTACCTTTCTGACCACTCCTTCAATGTATCCCTTCCTAACTCCTCCCACTCCTCCTCTCTACCCCTCTCGGTCAGGGTTCCCTAAGGCTCCATCCTTGGCCCGCTCCTCTTCTCTATCTACACCCAATCTCTAGGCAAACTCATTGCCTCCCACAGTTTCCAATACCACCTATACACTGACAACACTCAACTCTATCTCTCCACTCCTTCCCTCTCCACCTCTGTTGAATATTTATTTATTAAGACTCTGGCTTTCGCCGTGGTCAAAAACAATAACAATAATCATAACAGACATAATAAAACACCAAAAAATTATAGTAAGAAAAAAACGATTACAATAACAATAATAAAATAACTTTAAAAACACGTAAAACAAAAGAATCCAACTTTAAAATGTCCCAAACCAATAGAATTGCATTAATTTCTAATCTAATCTAAATCAACAATAAGCTGCTTGTTTAAATTTAGTATCCTTACACCTGTATCAACCTATTGTGGCCACTACCTTCCCTCCCCCTACCGCCCTACCAGTGATCAATCGCCCACCAATTCCACCCGTATTTTCGTAGCCAACAGGACAAAGGTAGCTACCCACCTCATTTCTATTGCCGATCGGATGGATAGCAGTTTTTTAATCCTTTGGGCGGGAGTCAGATAACCATTACCCTTCTCATGTGATGCAATCCACATCTCCCTTATATCTCTATAAAATATACAATCAAAATAGGACATGCGAGAGATCTTCTATGTCTGTGTCATTGCATGGACAGGTATGATGAGAGTGTGGCAAACTCTTAAAGCGACCCAAAGTGATGGCGGAACGAAACAACTGAAAACATAGAAGCGTAAAGCATCTATGTAAGCTCGGGTTTCTGATCTCATCTAAATAACCCTCAAATTTATAAACTTCTTTCAGTGAAGCGTACCCTGGGGCAGCCTTCCAAGAGGCTGCTCCTGCTAAATCCTCTTGACCAGCTATGTCAGCTGTTCTTGAAATGATTAAACTCCTTTGCTGGGTTATATCTTTCCCCTCCAAAACAGAAGGACAACCCCATAGCCCTTAAGTGAGCAGCTATCTCAGAGAGCCATAGGTACTGCCTCACCCCCTCATTGGACAGTTCTTCAGCCAGACAATGCCTCACCAAAATAGAACCACTCTGGGTACATAGCTTTAACCAATAACAGAGGGACGAATGCCTACCTATACATGTCACCGGGAGAGTGCCTGTTTCTGCTCTTATCACTGCACCTGGCGTATCCTGCGGTACCCTCAGGATACCCGTAGAACCTATTTTGTACAACCTCCAGTTCTGTGTAATTAATAGTGGGATTACTGCAGTCCCATAGGGTAGAATAGATAGGACCTTGCCCCTAAAATTTTTCAAAACATGGGATGTTCTAATCGGTGGAACTCTGGATACCAGACTTAATATCCCTCTGGCCACTGCAGAGGCTTTTAACACTATTTGTTTCCAGTGTCTGGTCCACATTCTATTGCTGCTAAAGGTGATGCCATATTGCTGCTAAAGGTGACCCATAGGAGTCAGTTTGCATAAAGATCCTACCATTTATCTTCTAATTATATTTAAATGTTATCCGGTTAATGTTATCCAGCCCTATTTCTAAGGCCGTTTTCACACTCTGTTTCTCCACTCCTTCCCTCTCCCCCTCTGTTCAAGCTCGTCTCACCAACTGTCTCTCCGATATTTCCGCCTGGATGTCTCAATGCCAACGCAAACTGAACATGGCAAAAACTGAACTCCTTATCTTCCCTCCCAGTCCTTCCTCTCCCTCTTCCCTGTCAATTGTAATTGACGGGGTCTCCATCCTCCCTGTCCCCCAAGCTCGCAGCTTGGACTTCATCTTTGACTCACACCTTTCCTTCAAACCCTACATTGACTCGGTTGCTAATCCTGCTGCTTCTCCCTCCACAACATTACTAAGATCCGCCCTTGTCTCTCTGTCTCTTCTGCCAAAGCTCTCATCCATGCCCTAGTCATCTCTCGCCTCAACTATTGTAACCTACTCCTCGCTGGCCTTCCCAGCTCTCACCTTTCTTCCCTTATCTCTTTTCAAAAGTCTGCTGCCAGGATCATCCACCTAGCCCATCGCTTTGACCACGTGCAGCCTCTCCTCTCCTCTCTCCACTGGCTCCCTCTTCCTGAACGTATTCTGATCAAGCTCCTCGTCTTCACCTACAAATCCCTTCACAACCTCGCTCCCCTCTACCACTCTGCCCGGATCTCCCTCTGAACCCCTGTTCGAGCACTCCGCTCCTCTTCCATCCCCTCCCTCATCCTCCCACGCCTCCCCTGCTCCCCCAACCGCCTTCGTCCCTTCTCCCTCGCTGCCCCACACGCCTGGAACTCCCTCCCTGCCCTTGTCTGCCTTGCCCCCACTCTCCACACCTTCAAGTCCCTCCTCAAAACCCACCTCTTCCGCTTCGCCCTTCTGAACTCCTGCTAAGCATCCCCACCCAGGATTATCCCCCACCTGTTATCTGCAAACTCCCAATTTACTGTAACCAAGCCAAGAACATGTACCTGAGCTCTTGCATCCTCATGAATGTCGCATCCCTTGTCTCTCCCTCTGTTTTCCCCTTCCCTGTCTCCCCTCTCCCTGTCTTTAGATTGCAAGCTCTCGAGCAGGGACCATGTCTATCTTATTTTTTGTAAGTGCCAGGTACATCGCTGGCACTATATAAATGCTTATAATAATAATAATTAATTACAATAATTATCATTATTTATTATTATTATTAATAATAATAATAATAATAAATAAATAATTTGCATACCAGGGAGCTATTTTGATTGCTGCTACTCTTGCCATCTCCTCATGAACAAAAATATCCAATAGCCTTTGTTTAATACCAGCCAAAAGAGGGCCAGTACCTAGAGTCATACAATAATTTGGGGAGTAGCCACTTCTAGAAAGTAGTATAGAAAATTCCCTCCTCCACCAATAGTACCCACTCCCCAAATTTGCTCTAACAAGAAATTATTATAGGATGTTTTTAAATGGATTGCTGGGGCTGGGGAGGTTAGTGTGCGGAGGGCCACAGGGTGTGTGTGTGTGTCATGCATGTGGGGGAGGGAGCAGAGAGGTGCACCCACCTCCACACACAGAGCAACCTGCCTTTTTGCCGTTTGCGCCATGAGTGGGGGTGAATGGAGGTAGGTGGGGGTGGATGAAGGTGGGTGGGTCATGGAGGTGCGCACCCACACACCTCCACATTCAAATGGGATGCTCTCACTGTGTGGACATGAGTGGGAATGTCTTGTTTAAAAATGGCCAAAGAGTCACAACAGTGGCTCTATAGTCAAGGCTTGTTGACTCCACCATTAAAATCATGAAGATTCTAATAATTATAAAATTGGAATATTCCATTCCAAATATGGAATATGAAAGTTGGCAGGAGTGGTCACTTGGATGAATTGTAAATTGTGTCCAAATTGGGGGTGGGTGGGAATCTGTTAAAAGCAGCTGAGATACAGCAGTTTGAAATTTTGAACCAAAAGCCACAAATTAACCCTTTTGCAACTTTTTCACCGGTGGGTAAACAAGTGCACTCAGTGGAAGTAAGTGATACTTGTTCTAACCCTCAGACTGGGTCTCTTCTTATTGCCTGTGGGATTTTGTTTGTTAAATTCGGAGTTGTAATTTTGAAGTTTGGATAGGGACAAGCATGAACAGCATGTGTGCAGAATGAACAAAATTCAGAAAAGTGCTGCCTCTGCTCTCTCTCTTACTAACATTCTGTTACACGAGAAGCTTAGTTCGATTTAGTAGCATGCAAAAGTAGTACAGTTGACTGCAAGTGGGGAGATGGGTATAAAAGTGGTGCAGATGGTATGGAAAAGTCATGGGAATTACTAATAGAAAATCACAAAGGTATCAAAAATTGATGAAGGTACCGAAAAGTCACATTTTTCCATATGATGTTGGAGGATAAAACCTTTTCCATGGGGTGGGGGATGTGGGTGGGTTGAAATTGGAGACCCAGGGAGATGTGACCCTAAGTTATATGTGAGCACAATATGTGAGACTGCACAACATCTTTACTGCTTACAGTAAAGTTAAATTAAGGTGAATTAAGATTAAATTAAGCATGAGTTAAGGTGAAGGTTTGAAATTGCAATTTCTATGTTTCTGGTGCTTAATTTTGCTATCGTTTACCTTAACTCTCCTCTTAGACTGAGGTTTTTTTTGGTCTAAGAATATATTTGTTGTATAATGTACCTATACATTCGATCAATGATTTCATAAGATTCTGTTCTTATATAATCTCCAGTTTATCACAACTAAGAAAGAGCAATAGATCTGACTGAAACAGACATAATTCATTATTATGTCTTCAAGAAGGGCACCGGTGCAATGGAATAATTTAGAATAGCAGTTCTCAGTGGCTGGCACCCACCAGTGAGTCCCAGGGAGGCCCCTAGAAGGTCCTAAGGAGAGGCCAGGATACCTGTGTTGTGACTCTGGCTATGTTCCTTCGGGTAACCTGTGCTGCTCCTGGCTGTGTGTAGGCAGGATAGGAAGAGGAGGAACATAGCTTCCTGCAGCTTTCCTTCCCGCTCTGTGTCCTGCTCCTCCTGGCCAGCTCCCCACTGCCTTCATGGCTGAGATCAGCCCCCACCACTGCAGCTGATACTGAATTCCTAGTTCTCAGTATTTTACAAGGTGGATCCCAGAGTTTTTTGGTTTTTTTAAAATGTATTGGTGGGTCTCGCCCACGAAAAGATTGATAATCATTAATTTAGAAAATCGAAGATCCACTTTGTAAATCTATGTTAATTTATAGCTCCACATCTTTTAGACTGCTGCTTTTCTAAACTTTGTGTGTTTCATGTATTTTCTATACTTAGGCTGTTTTTACACAGATGGGGTGGGTGGGGGGGATGGGTGTCCTAGCACGGTGTGTGTGTGTCCCTTTACATGGACACCCACCCACCTCCACCCACCGGGGCCGCCTCTAGTTTTCCAGAGGGCTCCATGGGTGGGGGTGGGGGTTGTGCGGCAGCATGCACGCACCCCCACCCATCGCCTGCGGTGTACGCACAGACGAACATCAAGCAAACACCCATCTCCACATCCATCGTTTCCATGGACACCTCCACTGGTGGAACAACCTCCCACACACCCAGTGGCCAGGGGGGAGGGGAGAGGGGATCTGTGTGAAAACAGCCTTAATGTGGGAGATTTGGGGGCAAGGATTTCCCATGCTGTAGAGTACAGATTCCTCTCACAACATTCTTCAGACAATCAAGATAATCATGACCAAATTTAAGCATTTCAATTCACACCATAAGTGTTGCTACACTGATATTCTTGTGAAGTCTCTTAATTCTACAGGTGTTTTTAGACAAGCGCCTACCCACCAATTACCCACCCATCACCCAAACATCTTGCATGTTAAGGGTCACAGT
Source organism: Sphenodon punctatus (assembly GCA_003113815.1). Classification (NCBI taxonomy): domain Eukaryota; kingdom Metazoa; phylum Chordata; class Lepidosauria; order Sphenodontia; family Sphenodontidae; genus Sphenodon; species Sphenodon punctatus. The sequence continues at coordinate 1,394,024 of QEPC01009046.1, read as the reverse complement.
GGCACCCTATGTAGCCCTGCAACTTGTATGATGGTTAGGGAGGCTCTTGTCTAAAAACACCCTATTTCTATGGCCCTCTTCACACAGACACTCTAACACTGATAACATGGGTGTTACATTTTATTATACATGTTGTAGGGCACCCATAGAGCACACCTGCAGCCCTGTAACATGTATAATAAAATGTAATACCCATTGTATCAGTGTTAGAGTGTCTGTGTGAAAATGGCCTATGACTTCCACACCAAATTTGCTCACTTCACAGATAAGACAATAAATGTCCTCCTAACAACCAGTCCTTTAGAGTCATCCTGAGCTCTGCATCAAGCTAGATTCTTTCTTTCACACATCATCACTAATAATAAAGATGCTGCTCTGTCTAAATTATATATCAGCTTCACTAGCATACAAAGGGTTTTCAAGCCAAAATTAAACATAGACAAACTATGGCCTGTGCCATCTGCCTTATGTGCAATATGCAAGGTTTGAGAAAATTGCTTTGGAAGATACTGAAATAATAAATATTGTCTCCACAATCTCATCTTTATTATCATACTTTTATTTTGAATAGAAATTTGGAAGGTGATGCTAACAAAGGATGCTTCCATTCATCATACAAAAGGCTTACTTACCTTCAGCTGGCGGATTGCGGCATGTGCATGCATGCCTACTGGTGTTGCTAAGCCTAATCCATCAAATCGTGGAGGTTCTTTAGGTGGGTGGATAACAAAGATTATACCAGTGTCAAAAAAACCAAATGAAGCGTCATCAGTGAACTGGGCCTAATACAAAAAGAAAAGTAACAAATAAGGAGAAAAGCAACAACTTGATTTTTGTTTAATTAATCCTGGAAGACTTAGGCCATTTTTAAACGTGCAGCGGGGATCAGGTGCAGGAGCGGCGAAACAGTCGCGGCGCTGTTTTACACGAACCGGAAGCGGAAGTTGTGCGCGAGATCGGCGGCTGCGCATTCTTTGCCGACAGCGATCGAACTGGCCTGATTTCTCGGGGGGGACATACGCGGCTGGAAAAGAATGCGCGGCCGCCAATCACGTGCACAACTTCCGCTTCCAGTTCGTGTAAAACAGCGCTGCGGCTGTTTCACCGCTCCCATGTCTGATCCCAGCGCACATCTAAAAACGGCCTTAGCTTTGTCTCAGTTTGTAGTACCATTGTTCTAATAACAATAGTTAGTATTTTATAGTACTTTAAGCATATAAAGCACTTCATATTCATTACCTAATCAGTCATGATAACATTCCTGTTAATGTTATCCAGCCCTATTTCTAAGGCCATTTTCACACTCTATTTCTTCACTCCTTCCCTCTCCCCCTCTGTTCAAGCTTGTCTCACCAACTATCTCTATGATATCTCCACCTGGATGTTTCAACACCAACTCAAATTGAACATGGCGAAAACTGAACTCTTATCTTCCCTCCCAATCCTTCCTCTCCCTCTTCCCTCTCAATTGCCATTGACGGGGTCTCCATCCTCCCTGTCCCCCAAGTCCCCAGCTTGGGTTTCATCTTTGACTCGCACCTTACCTCAAACCCTACATTGACTCCGTGGCCAAATCCTGTCACTTCTCCCTCCACAACATTGCCAAAATTCGCCCTTTTCTATCTGTCTCTTCTGCCAACACTCTCATCCATGCCCTAGTCATCTCACACCTCGACTATTGTAACCTCCTCCTCGCTGGCCTTCCCCACTCTCACCTTTCTTCCCTCATCTCTGTTCAAAACTCTGCTACCAGGATCATCCACCTAGTCCATCGCTTTGACCATGTGCAACCTCTCCTCTCCTCTCTCCACTGGCTCCCTCTTTCTGAGCGTATTCTGCACAAGCTCCTTGTCCTCAGCTACAAAGTCCTTCACACCGTTTCTCCCTATCTCTCTGCCCTGATCTCCCTCCGAACTCCTGTTTGAGCACTCTGTTCCTCTTCTATCCCCTCCCTCATCCTCCCACGTCTCCCCTGCTCCCCCAACTGACTTTGTCCCTTCTCCCTTGCTGCCCCGCACGCCTGGAACTCCCTCCCTGCCCTCGTCCACCTTGCTCCCACCCTCCACACCTTTAAGTCCCTCCTCAAAACCCACCTCTTCCGCTCCGCCCTCCCCAACTCCAGCTAAACATCCCCACCCAGGATTATCCCCCACCTGTTATCTGCAAACTCCCAATTTACTATAACCAAGTCAAGAACGTGTACCTGAGTTGTTGCATCCCTTGTCTCTCCCTCTATTCCCCCCTCTCTTGTCTCCCCTCCCCCATCTTTGGATTGCAAGCTCTCAGGCAGGGACTGTGTCTATCTTGTTTTTTGTAAAGCGCCAGTTACATCACTGGCACTATATAAATGCTTATAATAATAATAATAATTCATAATAATAACAGTGATAAAATGGGTGTTACATTTTATTATACATGTTGCAGGGCACCAATAGAGCACACCTGCAGCTCTGCAACATATATAATAAAATGTAACATGCATTTTATCAGTGTTAGAGTGTCTGAGTTGAAAAGGGCCAGAGTGGGGAGATAAAACATCGGACTAGTGACTTTTCACCCATAGGGTCCATGCTTAAGACCCAGTGCACAATCAAACTGGGATTTGAACCCAGATATTTCAGCTCTAAGTATTAGATTCTATTTATTGGGTCACAAAAGGTCTCTCATGGCCCATAACAATTTTCCTCTGATGATTAAAGAAAGCAAAAAGGCTACCGTAACCTAACTCTAACATGTTTTGCATCAGAAACCTAAGTTCCTCACATTTCCCCAGACTTAATCAATTTTTCTTCCTTCCCCCAGCCTTCATGTTGTTGTCAATGTCCCATTGCTTCCTCCAAAACCACCTCAATGGGCTCTATCCTATACCCTGCGGATCGTGTGCGTGCAATTTCTGCAGGCCACAACGTGCCCTCTATTTGGATCTGCACATTTTGCGAGCGGTTTTCGCATGGCTGCACACAATCTGCAGGACATAGGATGGAGCCCAGTGTTGCTCTCTTGTTCTTTGTTACTGCAGATTTTCAGCTGGTCTCTCTCTCTCTCTCTCTCCCCCTTAAAAACCTTCCTTATGTTTTGATTAAAGGGCAGTTTTCTACATTTGGTGGTGATCGCTGATAGGCCTAAGCAGACAACAGCAACTGAAAAGATCACATTTTTGTTACCATACAAGGACCAAATTATAAGAGGTTCTGACTCCAACTCCTGTGTGTACCACAACACAGTTTTCACACGTGTTGTAGGCCCTGTTCCAGGGGTGTGCAAAGCTTGCATGCGCGTATGTATGCATGCGCTGCGTGTGCTCTGCACAGCAGTCCATGGGGCATGGGATCAGCCCCACGGTCATGCAGGTGTGTGTGTTGGCTTTAGGTCTGAAATGACAAATCACGATGAAAGCTATTTCCCTTGGAAACAGATCATTTGCCTTCATTCATGTGATGTGGAAAGTTACTGGCTTTTCCACTGTTTACATCATTTGTCATTATTTTTCACAAGCTGAACAGAGCTGCTATAGGGCCAATCCCTAGCCTCATGGGCACCCCATGCACACCCCTGGGGCTGGGATGTAAAATTACCAGCTAAATACTGGAAATTGCCTTAAATGTGCCGTAAAAGTGCTAATAAACTGTTGTAAAAGTCCCAGAAAAATAACGAAAAGTGATGAAAATGATGATTAATACCAGAAAGTGACAAAAAAGGATGAAAAATGCCAGAAAGTGGCAAAAGTGATGGGAAATGATGAAACATCACAGGTGCCAATATCAGTAATCACCAGAGACTGACAAAATACCAACGAATACTTGCAAGCACTCCCAAAAGGTCGGTATTTCCTTGCAGAATGGGAATACTTGCTCTCATCTCAGCCCCACATGAAAACAGACATGTTCCTTAGCTGCATTTTAACAGCGATTTAACATTTCTTATGCATTTTGCAGGGCTGCATAGGGCACCAATGCAACCCTACAACATGTGCAAGAAATATTAAATCAGTGTTAAAATGGAGTTACGGTGCATGTCTGTTTTTACACCCAATATTTCAGTTTATTTAACTGACAGAACAAGTGGGAAAGCAGGATACAACAGGATGGGATAACTGGAGTAATGACTTTTTTTTTTGATGGACAGCAAGTCATAGGAAAGGAGATGAATGTGACAGAAAAGTGAGAATAACCATGGCTTATGATGCTCCTCAACAAGGTTGCACTTCATTGGGTCGAAATTAGGGTAGAAACAAGAATAGATTTTATTCTCGTGAAAATCCCACAAGAATCTGTCAGGAATCATGGTGTAAGAACTGCCTATGAGCTAAGAGCCCTGAAGGGAGAACACAGTAACAGTAAACAACAGTAGGGTTAGAAGGAATTCTCCTTGGACCAAGTGCTGCTGTAATACAACTCTTCATCAGAGCTACACACAGGGAACTCCATCATTGGAGAATGAATAGGACAGAAAGCAGGCTAGACAAACCCGGAGGAGAAAGCAAGCAATACTGACAAGGGGGAGTGAGATGAGGATGAGGAGGAAGCATGAAAGGGGGGCGAGGAGGCACTCACGGGGCAGGGAAATCAGTGCATGACGTGGAAGAGAGTGAGGGAACCAAGAACACACTAACCTGGCGTCACAGCAGGGAGACACGATAACAAGGGAAGGAGACAACAACAAGCAAGGATAAAGAACAGGACACTGAATCAGATTTAACAGAGCAAGACGACAAATTCTGGGAAGCAAGCAACCGGTATAGCAAAGACAGGCAGATAGCCAGCAACGAAGAGCAATGTCTGTGCTACTTACATAGAATATAGGGGGCATGACCACCTCCAGGGGCTGGACTCCTAACGAGCCACAGATTAACACTTTTGCACCTGTGTGGTGAGACGCTTGTCCCTCGCCCAACTTGTGAGCAAGGGAAGCAGCGCATCCATGTCAAGCACCCCAGTGGGGAACCCTGCCAAGGGCGCTGGGTATTATAGTACCCCTAGAGGGAGTGGATTTCCTGACAATCAGAGTTGAGAGATCTCACAGACATCTCAACTCTGATTCAGATTCTCATGAGAATTCTTGCTCCCCCTCTCCCCCAAGTGTGCCCAGCGTGGTCTTCTAGGTTGGAGAAATTAAAGGAGGGAGGGAGGAGGAAGCCACACCATTCCCTGCCCAGCTTTCATATCTTGTCACAGCTGTCTCAGTGGGGAAAGCTTCCCAATCACAACATTTCAGGAAGGGGGGGGAGGGGGTGAGAGCAGGAGGGAGAGGGCAGACAGCGGATATCTAAGCATTCTATTGGCTAGCAGGGGTCAGCAGCCAATGGAATGCTGAAAAGCTGTGCTGTGCCTGCCTCTTCACTTCAGCTCTCCCCCTCCCATCTGGAAGTCCTTTCAGAATGGGAGGGGGCAGAACAGGATGGAGGGAGCATTCTATTGGCTGCAGAAGGTTGAGCACTCAATAGAATGCTGAAAAACTGTGCTGAGCCCACCTCTTCCCTTCAGCTCCTCTCTGCCATCTTGAAAGGTCTCCCTCCGTTTCTTCATTGGCTATCCTGGCTGTCCGTCATGGTGGGAGGTGGGGTGCTCGAAGCAAGGCATGGGTGGGGCCAGACACCCTCACGTTTGTTGTGCTCCCATCCCTAACTGGGTTGTGCAGGTGGCAGGATGGCTCCCCAGCTGCAGGCACATCAGTTCGGTGCCCCAACCTGTCTCAGGCCATGTCATCTATAATTTTCTGCCTCTGGGCAGCCCGGGGAGCAGTCCCACCAGCTACAAATCTGTTTTTACCCAGAGAGGAGTTTGAAGAGACAGGAACTTAGGCTGGGCTCTGTCTCCAGACAAACCCAGCTCTGAGGGTGCTGCCTGAGCTGCGAAGGCTTTGGTTGGGCTACAGGAAGGAGTCATTCCTGGCCCACGGAACTGTGAGTAATAGGAATTGCGGGAACTGCCCAGAAACAGCCTGTGAGACTGGGACTGACGAGTGAGAATGTGTGAGAGGCAACTGGCCTGAGCAGGGACTGTGACTAGCCAGGATGGCATAGACTGAGCAGCCGTTGTCTAACAAGACTATATGTGTATAAAAAGGGACTGGAATAGTGATGGGACACTGTATTCTGAATAAAGGCACTGGAGCTAAGATTTCGCTATTGAGTGTGGTGTCTGGACAGGATCCTGCCAATACTTACACCAGGCCCAACTATCCATGTTACACAGTTTTCTTTCTAAACAGATCTTACAATGTTGTAGACAAAGACAAAAATTGAGGACCCTGCCACTAAAAACTATTTTGAAGGAGAACAAAACACAGATTCTATGATGATTTTGACAGAAACCTAACCTTAGGAAGAGCAGTTCGAATATAATTAAAGAGGAATTAAAATTATTATTCTTTATCATTTACATAGTGATTTCAGTGTTCAAAGTGCATTATAATCCTTATCCAGTTCTCCCTTATAACAGCCATATGAGAACAAAAATCCATTTAATAGTACAGTCATTCTTATCTACTCTCCCTACTACACTCAAGCAGGTCATCTCTCCTGTTGAATGTCATGTGTCCATGAATATTATTTCCCACTCAAATCTTAACTAATGTATAAATCTCCTTAAAATATAAGAATATCAGTATAATAAAGTAAAAGAAAAAGACATTTGAAAACTAATTGAATGATTGCACATATAATTTAAATGAAATACCTGTTTGATATCGAAAAGCAAACTTAACCCCCTTCCAGAGACACTCACTCTTCTCTTTGCTGGAAGATCAATGTGATTAAAAGTAAAACAGTTTCCATATTCATTGAAGACATGTTCAAAGTCCTTTGGTAATGAAAACAAATGGAAAAACAAAATTGAAACAGGTCAGATGAACCAAGTTAATGGGCTATGGCATGCTTTGTGGACAGAGTTTTGAAAATGCTCAACAGAATTCACCTAAGGCATGGATGTAGGGGCCCTGCAGCAAAAAGTTTAAGAACAGCCAACCTCTGCAGAAAGCAATGTTAATTGTCCTTTTTACTATTTCTGAATAGGTAGAAAGGAAGGGAGAGTTTGGCATCAACTCAAAGAAGTAACGCCACATGACAGGGCTAGTAGGATACCCTGCCTGCCCTGGGGAGGGTGAATGCAGCTGACACACTTTGGGTCAGCGGGGAGAGCAGTCCAGACAATCTCTGCCCCCCTTGCAGGGAATCCATGAGGTGGGGCCTGATGTCACAAGTCCCATCATGCCCTGGGGCAGACCAAGGAGCTGTCCATAATGGACAAGGCTCACAGACTTCTACTGTGAAGCAGGATTGGGCCCCTGGGGAGGAGCTGCTGCCAAACAGCTGATGGGGGTGGGGTGGGGTGGGGTGGGCAGAGGAGTATGCTCACCCCAGCTGCCAAACAGCTGATAAGTAACATAAACTTTTTTTAGATCTTAGGTGCAATCCTAACCCTATTGAAATCAATGGGGCAAGTAGGGGTGTGCATGTCATTTTTGTTATTGCAATAACAATAATGAAAATTATCATTTTCATTATCATTATTGCAATAACAAAAATGACAATAATAATGAAAATAGAAATGAAAACAACATTTTGTTTTTGAAATAAAGGGGAAAAACTGAAAACCATATTTCTGGCTATAGCTTTTTTGTTTCGTATTCAATTCTGATGACACCTAGGGAGATTATACCCTCAATAGAGGGCACTATATGTCCCAATTTTTGAAATGCTTAGATAAAGGGTACCAATCATAGAAGCAATTAAATGTTGTGATTTTAAGAAAAGCTCCATACACATGCATGACTATAGCTTTCAGCTGTAACATTTTTATATTCCATCCTGTTTACAAGATATTTGGCAGGAATGTATCACATACCTTCCCTGTCATCTCTGCCAAACTACAGGAAAATTTTATAAAAGGACCCAGTTTTATAAGCAATTGAAGTTGTCCCCTTAAAGACCTTTATTCAGATAAATAGCCGCACATGCAGTGCCAGTCAGAGGCAGGCACCACGCATGGCAGGGGGAGGTAGGCTGTAGGAGGGCGGATGTGGAGCAACTCAAAAGACTGACAGACACATTTACTGACCAATTACTGCATGCTTCCAGCTTTACAGGACCAATCGGTAGTGGCTTCGAGGCGGGCATAGGAGGCGGCCCTCAGGCGGGCATAGAAGGGACATAACTGAGACTTTGGGGATAGCATCCCAGAAATCAGGAGACGCTAACCACCCTTGGTGGTCATTTATGCATGTTTCAGGGCTGCATAGGGCACCAATACAGCCCTGCAACATGCATAAATAACCACCAAGGGTGGTTAAAGGGTGATTAGCGTCATGTCTGTTTTCACCCATAGTTTACACATTCAGGATGACCAATTATCATCACAATCACATCCTGCAGCACTGTGACAGAGGACATAAGATAATCTCTATTGGCTCTTTCCTAAGCAGATGCTTCCAACTTCCCATTAACAAGTGGGGGAGAGATGTTGGGATGGTCACAGTACAGAATGAGGATATTTGGTTGACATTTCTGTTGGTCAACTGGCATCACAAACTGATCTTATACCACAGTGACACGTAAGAAAATCCCTGGCATAGGCTCATTCTCTACATATGCTGTGCAGGCTTATAAAATTGGGACCCTTTATCACATCTTTATGATATTTGGCAGAGATGATTCTGAAAGTGTGAGATACAGTGCTGCCAAATTCCATGTACACTGGCTGAACTACAAAGATGTTACAGTCAGAAATACAGTTATAAGTCGTCTATGCTTGGAGGAAGCCTCTTCGTGGTCTGCCTCTGCCTCTAGCCTATGGTGCTCTAGGGTTCGCTTACAATTGCTGAAATTGGGGTTGTCTCCCAAGCTGGTGCTGGGGATACCGGCAATGGGGAGGGCTAGATTAATATGGAAGCAATTGAGAGACCAAGCTGTCCAACAGGATATAGGGGCCATTCAGGGGGTGTGGTGTGCTCCGTTGTATCAATTTATTAAGAAAGACTTCTTGTGTGAGCCCTACTTGATGGAGCTGACTGACCCCAGTTTGAGGAGGGCTTTGATCCTCCTTCGATTTGACCTCATCCCTACCAGGGTATAGGAACGAGGGCGAAGGGGGATTGCATACCAGGAGCGGGTTTACTGTTGTAATTTGGGGTTGGTTGAAGATCTCCCCCATGTTTTGTTTGTGTGCCCATTGACTAGCTACTGGCGGGAATTGTATTTGCCCTCCTGGATCTGCAGTCACCTCTTCTTGCCCCCCGTCCAGCTCTTTCAATTGTGTATGAAATCAAAATCTCCTCCGGGAATCCTTGAGCTGGCAAAGTGGGCATATCAGCTGGAGAGACGATGATTTTTCTGGCTGTGATACCAGTTTGGCATTTGCCAATGGGGGTTTATAATTTAAGTATAAGTTTTATTTATTTATTTTTTTATTTTGTAAAGTTATTTTATTTTATAAAGTTCATCTTGGAGGCATCATGCTGTACTCCCATTGGTCACTAGTGGGTCCATGTGCGGCCTTGAGTTTGATTCGTGGGGCCTCTTATTTTGCGCATATTTTATGGAACTATTTATTTTAGGCCTATTAGGGCTTTGTTTTTATGTGTTTTCCGTCTATTAGTTATTTTAAATGTTGGAGGTATACCATTTGATATATTTATTATTTTATACTGGCCATTGGCCAATCAACATTTTTAATAAATTACTTACTTACTTACAGTTATAAGTTAATTGCTTATACCACCAGGACCCTCTATCCAATCCTTCTGAAAGTTGGCAGAAATAGTAAATATGAGAAGGGGTATAAACATGCCAAGTTTCATCTACATTAAATGTGAGGCAAAGAAGTTAAAACTAAGAATGTATATGAAATTTTTTGCAAAATAATATAATTCAACTGCTTCTACAATTGGATTCCTTTATATAATCTTTTTGGAATTTGGTACAGGTAATGTCTTATATTGGAGGTATAATCATGTCAAGGTTCAGCCAAATATAATGAAAAACAAAAATGTTACAGCCAGAATTGAAACCAATGGAAAACAAAAACAAAAGCAAAAGCGACAATTTGATATTTATGAAAACAAAAATGACAGATTTAAATAAAGAAAACTAAAACCAAAACCAAAAATGATATGGGCCCGTGGTGCATACCTCTAGGGGCAAGCCCTATTGACTTCAACAGGATTGTTCAATAGGGTTAGGATTGCATCCTTTGAATATTGTGTGCAGTTATGGTCACTGCATCTCAAAACCACTATAGTAGAGAAGGGCAACAAAAATGATAAAGTTATGGAACAGCTCCCCTGTGAAGAGAGACTGAATAGCCTGGGGCTCTTCAGAGGGAGAATAGGCAACTGAGAGGGAATATTATAGAAGTTTATAAAATCATGAGTGGTGTGAAACAAGTTTTATTTATTTAATTTATTTAATGGATTTTTATACCGCCCCATCCTGCCATGCAGCTCGGGGCGGTTTACAACAATAAAAACAATTTAAAAACTTTTAAAATACAAATATAAAACATATAAAACAGGGCAACATATAATGATGAGTAAATAAAAGGTGGGGGATTAAAAATCACCCCCCCCCTCCCTCCCAAAGGCCTGGGCAAACAGCCAGGTCTTACAGTTTCGCCGAAATGTCAAAAGGCTTGGGGCCAGGCGAGCTTCCTCCGGAAGGGAGTTCCACAGCCGCGGCCCTACCACCGAGAATGCCCGCTCCATCGTGGCCCCCCGCTTAACACGGGGGA
>QEPC01009046.1:1369746-1382198 GCA_003113815.1 Sphenodon punctatus | reverse complement strand
CAACACCACCTCCGAGGCCAGCTCCGCTAGAGCGGCAAGGGATGCCGCCGGGCATGAAGGGGCCCGGTACACCAGCAGCACCCCTAGCTTGCCCCCAGCCAAATCGATCACCACGTGCAGAGCCTCTACACCCACAATCTCCGGCACTGGATACCTCCTAACAGGCCAGTCCTCCCTACTGGCCTGTTAATAGGGAGTGGTTACTTACCCTCTCAAATAGTACAAGAACTAGGGGGACACTGCATGAAACTAACAAGTAGCAGAAAATAAATAAAAGGAAGTATTTATTTTTTCATTTAACACACAATTAAGTTGTGGAATTTGTTGCCAGACGATGTGGTCAAGGGCAGCAATATAGTAGGGATGTCCACAGAATTTGTTTGAATTTTTGTTATTCCTTTTGGTTTCATTATTAATATGTCATTTGTTTTCGTATCTGTTTTCGTAATTATCTTTCATTTTTGTTTTTATTTTTGTTTTTATTTTTCATTGGTTTCAATGGAAAATGCATTTCTGGCTGTAACTTCTTCATTTTTCCTTCAGTTTCCATGATAGCTGAAGGACTGCCTTTCTCCTTATGCTCCCTTGCAGTCCTTAAAATCTGCCGAGGGTGCCCTCTTGCGGGTTCCATCACTGGCCCAGTCTCATATGACTTGGGCCTATGGGGAGACATTCTTGGTGGCTGCTAGGGCTGATGTGGCAGCAGTTGTTACCACGCCGCAATTCCATTCCGCCATTTTGGAATTGACCGCAACACACCGTGGCTTTCCTGCGGACATTCCGCTAATTCCGCCGGCATTCTGCAAACTGCAGAATTGCGGAAAAATTGCGGAAACTGTCGGAAAACCGCTGTTCCGCTATTTTGTGGTGCTGGTGGAATGGCGGAAGTAGCGAAAATGTCATGTTTCCGCTATTTTGCGAAGCCTGTTGTAGTAGCGGAATGAAATTAGCAGAACTGCGGAAGTAGCGGAATGAAACCAGTGGAATTAAAGCCTCTGCCATGCCGTACCACTAATTGTGGAAACGCAGTTTCCGGCGGAAATAGCTACCGCTGCGACATTCCGCTACAGCCCTAGTGACTGCGCCATAGCTTTGGAACTCCTTTCCCTTGGAGGCTTGCCTGAGCCCTAGTTTGAATGTCTTATGGAGGCAGTATAAGACCTTTTTATTTGGCCAGCCATTCAACGGGCAGGGATAGATTGGGCAAAGGGCAATGGGGTGTTTTTAGTTTTGTGGGGTTTTAATTGATTATTTTACATTTGTATTTTTTATGCATTTTATGAGCTGCCCTGAGCCTTCATGGATAGGGCGGGACATAAATCAAAATAAATAAATATTTGGACAGAGTATACCCTGCATCCAAGGGATCATCCCTGCCAAATTCCATAAAGATTGGCTAAAAGGTCCCAATTTTATCGGTCATTAAGGTTTTGCGATTTGCACACACGTTTCCACCTGTAACTTCTTTATTATTATTATTATTATTATTATTATTATTTTATTATAAACATTTGTATAGCACCAGTCATGAGCTTGGTGCTGTACAGAAACATACAATAGACGCGGTCCCTGCCTGTGGCTTACAATCTAAAAGACAAGGAGGGTGAGACAGGGAGTGGGGACAGTGGTAGAGACAGGGGAGAAGACAAACAAACATTCAAGCGGATGCTTAATCTCAGGTGCATGTGCTTGGCTTGGTTACAATCAGGATGGTTGCAGCAGTCTGCAGAGGAGGGCAGACAGTAAGTATAGGGGGAACGACTAGCAGGCATTGGGAAAGGCAGCGAGGAAAAGGTGGGTCTTGAGGAGGGATTTGAAGGAGCGGAGGGAGGGGGCAAGGCGGCTGTGGGTAGGGAGGAAGTTCCAGGCATGGGGGGCAGCGAGGGAGAAGGGTCGAAGGCGGTTAGGTGAGCAGGAGAAACGAGGGAGAGTGAGGGAGGGGACAGCGGAAGAGCGGAGAGCGTGTGTAGGGAGATTAGGTCCGAGAGGTAAGGGGGAGCTTGGGTGTGCAGTGTTTGGAATGTGAAAACCAGGAGTTTAAACAGGATTCGTTCAGGAAGGGGGAGCCAATGGAGAGAGAAGAGGAGAGGCTGCACATGGTCGAAGCAACGGGCAGAGTGAATGACCTTAGCAGCGGAGTTTTGGATTGCGATAAGGGGGGAGAGGTGGGAGCGAGGGAGGTCAGCGAGGAGGAGGGTGCAGTAATCGAGGTGAGAGATAACCATGGCATGAACAAGGATTTTGGCCGAGGAGGTAGAGAGAAAGGGGCGGATCCGAGCAATGTTATGAAGGGCAAATCAGCAGGATTTGGCAACAGAATCTTTGTTTTCCATCTAATATTGGATGCAATTTAGACTTGTTGTTCCCGTCATGCAAGGGATCGTCACTGACAAACATCAGAAATATTGGATAAATTTGATACGCAATGTATCTCATGGTTTGCACACACATTTCCAGCTGTAATGTTTTGTTATCTATCCAGTTTGAATGAAATTTAGATGGGCTATTTCCCTTATGCAAGAGATCATCTCTGCCAAATTTCAGAAAGATTGGATAAAGGGTCTCAATTTTATAAGCAATATATGTGTTATGATTTTAAAAGAAGCAAATTTCCTTAAATCACTAGCAGGTGTTGCCTCTGTTTATATTATAGAGGTTTGGTTTTACTAGGTGCAGAGATCTGCCTTTTGGAGCACTTGCTGAGAGGGTGAAGAAGACAGGAGGAGGTGGGCGGAGCAGAGGAGGAGCAGGTAACAGAGGAATTGGCACAGGCTTCAGTCATTGGCACCCCAAAGTCTCAGGGGGACATCAATGGGGGAGAGTAGTGCAGAGTTCTGCTTTCATGAGCACTTGCAGTGAGGCTGAAGATGGCCATCACACACAGTCACACACACAGAGCACTGAGCCAGCCTACGAGCCACACAAGATCTAGCCACGGTGGGGGCTGTGTAGCCTGTCAGAAGCATATATTTATTCCCAAGTGCCCACCCTCAAGCCTCCCTGACAGTAATGATTGGGGACTGGCACGTTGGGAGCCTGGGGAGCATCTCCAGAGAATGAATCTATATCGGGGATTCTCTTACATTTGTCACAGTGGTACAAGATGGGTTTTTGATGCCAATTGCTCAGCAGAAATGTCAATCATGTATCCTCATTCTATGCTGTGCCCACCCCAACCCCCCTGCTTGTTACTGGGAAGTTGGAAGCATCTGCTTAGGAAAGAGCTAAAAAGGGATTCTCTTGTCCTCTGTCACAGTGCTGCAAGATGTGTTTAGGATACTAATTGGCCAGCCTGGATGGGTCAATCATGTCTCTTGATTATTGGGAAGATTCACCCTCTGCTCTGCCTTACTGCCTGCAGTCTCAGTTATGTCCTAAAAATTTTATTTTTGTTCCAAAATGTACAGGTCTAGTATTTGCAAAACTTCTGTTTAAATCACAAAAGTTCACTTGCTTGTAACGTTGGGACCTTTTATCAAATCTTTCTGACATTTGACATGGATGATTCCTTTGGTGAGGAGTACAGTCTGTCCAAATATCTTCCAAATAGGATGGGAAGCAAAGATGTTACAACTGGAAATGCATAAAAAACCATGATGCTTATAAAATTGAGACCCTTTATTCAATCTCTCTTACAAAAACAAAAGCCGTATTTAGACCTGTGGGCCACTGCACACTTCTGGTGCTGGGGGGGGGGCACCTTCACACAGCAGTGGATGGGTGCGTGGTTGGTGTGCACCTGCACCTACACACTGCCCATTCTTGACCCTGCATGGAGCAACCAGGAAAAATCTAAATTGCTCCATGCAGGGGCATAGGTGGGTAGTGCGTGGCTCGTGGGAGCATGCTTCCAACCACGCCACTTTCAGACAGATGCCCAGGACCGTGGTGGGTATGCAAATATTCGTGTTTTTAACAAAAAAAAATTTTTACTATGAAGTTTCAGAACTTTTTCTTTAATTTTCGTTATTGAACAATGAAAACGAAAGAAGGCTCATTAGTTTTTGTTGTTCTAATAACAAAAATGAAAGGCACATCCCTATAGTATAGCTGGGATTAAGGAAGGATTAGATAAATGTTTAGAGGATAGGTCCATTAGTAGCTATTAGCCAGGTAGGCTTGGGGAACGTAACCTCTTCGGGAGCTGGGAGTTAGCAACAGGCAATGGATCACCTCTTTGTGACTTGTTGGGTACATCTTCCAAGTGACCAAAATTGTCCACTGTTGGAGACAAATGCTTGGCTCAGTGGACCATTGGTCTGACCCAGTATGGCACTTATGTTCCTTATGTACAGCTACAAGATGAGGCTGGTTTCAGAATCACATAGCATGGTCTGTAAAACTAAGTTTTCAGAGGTTATTCTTTAAGCATCTGTCTAACATTTGATACTGCAGGCCTTTTGCACTCATGATAAATCTGTCACAGCTGTGGGAATTTCTGTGCACGGTATAACTGCATAATTTGAGTGCATGGTGCTATTTTATAAGCAATTACATGTGACTGGAGACACCAGTGTAAAGGTGAATATATGTTATAATTTCTTGAGATGTAACCAATGGCTGATTCTCTAGATAATAAGCTACACTTCCACAGTTAATGCCCCATGTACAATTATAGTTGTGTTCCCTAACTTCCAAGACATTGACAGCATGGAAAGCAACAGATGCAGTTCAATGCAATACATGCATTGCCTGTCTCACTGGATGTTCAGTGTCTAGGAAATGGAGGAAGATTGGGTGAACGCGCTCCTCTGGACCTGATCCTTAGACTTTGCCTCATGGCAGGGCTGCAGAGCACAGAGTGACCAGATGAGAGGCAGCTCGTTACCCCATGTTAGCCTAGATGGGGTGACAATAGCCTGCAATGCGTCACCAGCCTTCTCCTGTGGACACATCACATAGCAGCCAGCCGCTGGCACCACGGCAGAAGTAGGTGAACATCTGATGGCCGCTAGCCTGTCCATCAACTGCATCTCAGGCTAATGTGGGGTAAGGTGGTGCAGTGTGGGTTAATGTCTCATGTGGACTTACCCTATGCATTCTCTCCCATCTTATCTTCAGCTGGTGCAGAATGTGGTGGCCCACTTCTTGGTGGGGTTGGGCTGTCCGGAACATATCACACCAGTCCTTCGATTGCTGCACTGGCCCGATTCAAGGTGTTGGTGCTTGCCTATAAAGCCCTAAATGGTCTGGACCTGACCTATGTACGGGACCGCCTCAACCCTCAGGTCCTAGATCGACCCTTGCGGTCATCGGAAGGTGCCCTTCTCAAGGTGCCCCGAGTCTTCCAGGGGGTCACAATGGGGAGGGCGTTCTTGGTGGCCGCTCTGCAGATGTGGAACTCCCTGCCAATAGAGGCCTGATTGTCCCTGGATCTCCCCTCTTTTAGACGTAGTTGTAAGACCTGACTGTTCTCCCTGGCCTTTGTTGAGGAAGATGGAAAGGGTGGGATGGGAGGGTATGGTTTAGGGGATAAGAGGTTTGTCATCATCATCCATATGGTGATTTTTTAATGTTTTATTGTTGTAAGCCACCCCGAGCCCCTGTGCGGGAGGGGTGGGATATTAAATTTGTTTATTATTAATAATAATAATAATATAATATGAAATCCACTGGGAAAATGCCAGACCACATTCTAGACTTCATCTGCACCATTCTCCTCCATTTCTTAGACACTTAACATCCAGTGAGACCTGCAATGCATATATTGCACTGAACTGAATCTGTTGCTTTCCACACTGTCATTGGATGTAAACAGATGTGACAGTAGCCCACATTGGTCACTGTGGCCCACATTGGCCCAGGACTCATCTGCACATTTGTTTCATCCCTGCCAGATGTTGGCCCATGTATGCCCCAGAGTGGGCAATTGACTGCTACAGGACACACCCTCTGGAAGATCACTGGAAACCAACCTGGCCAGGCCAAGGCCCGCCCACTCAGACCAATCCAGGCCAATATAGGCCTGCACGTCTGTTTGGCCCCGCCTAGCTCCACCATAGGGCTAGATCTGCCAGGACCACAGAGCTGTGGGCAAAAGTCCAAGAGCAGTCAATGGAGTGGCCATGCCTCAAAGGCCCTCCCCATGAAACATGCCTGGCACTCTTAAAGGAAACCAGCAACAAAGGCAACACTGTATTGGGCATACCTGGTTACTACAGAAGCTGCTGCCCAATGCCAGCTCACACCACCACCACCACCATGAGTGCTCCCCAAAGAGGAATATGGATCAGGAGGAGGGACAGGCCAGATGGGTAAGTCAGCACACCTTGGGGAAGGGGGGGAGGGAGGGGAAGACATGACAGCCATCCCACAGTAGGACCAATTTATATGAGGTGCATCTTTATTACCCTGTTCACAGACATCCACCAGCACCACTACCCCAGCTTTCTGCCAGAGTAGGGATTTCTGGAGCGATGAGACCTGGGCCTTCATTGGACTCTGGATGGGACCACAAGGGGCAATGTGACGTGTAACTAATGAATCAGAATAAGTTCGTGTTTTAGCAAATTGCCACCCAGATGGAGGCCCTGGGCCACCAATGGGACATGGGCCAGTGCCAGGATTTGTGGAGGGGTTTCAAGGAGGTCCATGGTAACAGTCCAGGCACAGGCGCAAAACTGAGCCCTGCATGGACCTCCTTGAACTCTTCCTCTGCATCAATTTTTCCATCGTGGCCCTGCGAGTTGTCAGCACTGGGTTTGCCCCGGGCTGCCGTTGGGTGTACACCCCTCCACCGGTGCCAAACCCTGAGACACCCACTCATTCTGGCAGTGGTCCCACTCCCTCTGAGGCGGCTGGTCCCTCCAGAACACAGTCCATTGTGTTCAGCTATGCCTGAGACCCCCAGCTAGCCTCTGACTTGAAGGAATAAGTCAACATACTTGGGACCCTCCCCACCTGCCCCTTCAAGTCAGAGAGCACAAGTCACCACCCAAAGAAGAACCAGAGGTGGAGGCAGAGGGGACAGGGGATCCAGAGCCCGAGGGGAGTGGTAAGTGAATGTATCAGAGGGGTGCTGATGAGAATGGGTGAACCAGCCATAGGATGGAGTGGTCAAGTAATGCATCATCAACATGGCTCCTGTTATTTGATGTCTCCACAGGTGTCCGAGAGGCCAAGGGGGAGAAACTCGAGGAGGCCCAGGATGCAGAGGCACCCCTTTGGGAAGGTAAACACAGAAAGCAGGTGGGAGGGCACCACAGTGTGCTGGAGGGAGGGGGGGCATGCATGTTGGACAGATGTGGAGGCGGGGGACACAGTGGGAGCTGAGGCAAGAGGCACAGGGGACAGGGTAAAAGACTGGACCAGGAAGGCAGGAGTGGCGTGGCCCCAACCATCAGCTCTCCTTTCTTTACTGTCATGGGTCCACCAATGGGAGACCAGCTGCACCCACGAGACCAGCTGGGACACAGAGTGGACCTGAGTCCTACAACACAGGGAGAATATGGCACAGCAGATGCTGGATGAGACCACGCACACACCAGGCAGATGAGATCCAGGATGCTGGCATGGGAACACCAACATTTCCTGTGGCAGTCTGCCATCTAACACAGGGACACCACTGCAGAGGGCCCACTAGTGGGTACTTCAGGGTCGGCCACTGGTGGAGGAATGTCCACCCACCAGTGGTCCTGGGTGAGCCTGGCCAATGATCTAAAGAGGGCAGCAGTGAATGCTAGATGGAGAGATGGGAATGGGACTGCCACGTGTGGCAGATACAGGACCTGCAGGGTTTAATGGAAAGGGAGGGCTGTGGGCCAAGGAACATAATGGAGTGGTCCCTCAGAATGCAACGTGCTCTCCTACACCATGTGGTCACTGCAGGTTCTGCTACAATGGCCACACTGGGGCAAGTCCCAGTTGCCTACCTCCCCCGGAGACCCCGCCACTGCTTTCCCAATCTTGAACGCTCAAGTGGATCATGCTGGCAACCAGCCCCCAGCCACAAGGCCCAAGGCTCAGATTCCCTGGACTCACCTGGGAGCAACTGGACCAGCACGTCCAACCCATCAGCCACTCGAGCATCACACAACCAGCCGCAAAACCCCCTCCCACTACCATGGAGCTTCAGGAAGAGGAGGAGGAGGAGGAGGAGGTCACTGACCCCAAAGAGAGCACACATGACTGGGGCCAGAAGATGGAGGGACAGGAGTAGGGGTGCCAGACAGTGAAAAATGTGTTTCAGTTAAAAACCCTTTTATTAGTGAATAAACTGTTGTCCACTATATGTTCAGTTGTCTGTTAGTCCTCCCTGACAACAGCTGAGAGACAATGGAGTAGCATTTAGTACAGAATGGGAGAGTGGGAAGGAGACTGGAACTGGTGTGGGGCTTTGGGAGCATGTGGATCGTGAGCTAGCTATAAGATCTCCGGGGAGTGAAGCACCGATAAGCAATGTTTGAGTAAATGGAACCCTGAATAGTTGGTGGACAACAGACAGCGCCTCCTCCCCCATACCAGCAGAGCAGCTGCAACTCCCCCCTCGCACCCCTGCCCAAGGGGGATATCCTGCCCCTAGCCTCCTCTACCAAAAGGGTTTGGGTGGAGGATGGAAAGACCCCATGGAGAAAGGAGAGGCATGCCCTTCTCCCAATGGCTCCCCCTTAGCCCCTGTCTCCTCCCTACAGCAAACCAGATCAGTCTCCTTCTCAACAGAGGTTGCTGTACCCAGAGCACCTGGAATCTCCATGTTTGGGAGCAAAGGGCATTTTGGGACCAAGCACCCTGCTGGGGAAAAGGGCATTAAAGCAAAATAAGCGGCCCCATAAGTTCCCAAACGGTGGGCCACCAGAAGTTCCACAGGGCCTACAAGCCCCACTGGAACAGTCTCAGAGAGGCACCCAACCCTGCCTCTACCCCCCGCCCCGCCTATTGTCATTGGACCTCAACTCACTCTCAGAGCCCTCCTCCCTCTCATTGTACCCAGTCTATCTCCAGTTTAGCTGCGCCCAATTTCCATCTCCTCTGTGTTAGCACAGCCGCTTCCTCTCACTCCTGGTGCTCTCTGTACCCTCTGCCCTGTAGTTCCAAGCACCCCCTTCCCTGGTCCAGCCACTCCAGAAGGCCACTCCACCACCATCCGACTCATTCCCTCTTCATTTCAGGTCCTCACGGTAGCCTCCTTCTTGTGTGGATGTACACCTTGGAGTAGCTCCCTCCTGGATGTTGTTACACCCAGTGAGCAAGTATCCACAGTAGCTACAGCAGAACAACAACATGCCTCATTAATTGTGCAACCATTTATTATGCATGAGCATATTATATATTTACATTGTCTCTGTGGGCAATATTCCTACACAACAGCATCTCAATTCTCTGGGCTCATGGAGGTCATTCACCAGCCTGGACTGGAGCATTGGCTCATGGGGGGGCGGCAACAGAGAGGGTGTAGTCCAAGACAGCGCCATCTGTTTCTATGATGCTGTGGAGGATGCAGATGGCTGTGACCATCAGGGGACCCAGCTCCACCCTGAAGTTAATTCTCCCCATGATGAATCACCAGAATTACTTTAGCAGCCCAAATACCCATTCCACCAAAGTCCTGGAGGCACTCAGCTGCTTGTTGAAACAGCCCTTTTCTGGTGTGTGAACCATGGGATAGACTTTCATGAGCCACCCCATCAGGGGGTAGGACGGTTTCCCCATGATGACTGGCTTTGTGCCCGCTCTTTTTTTTTTTTTTTTTAAATAAATTTTCTTTTCTTTTAAATAACATTATAAACAAACATGTAAACATTTAACTGTGGTTACAGGTATTAATTCTTTCAACTTTTTGGGTTTGGGTAGGTATTTTTGTGTTCTAACATTTCTTGTGCTCTACATGTAATAGTCAAATAAGTATGCTCTTTGATCTTCTGGCAGGTTTGTCTTGGTCATAACACATACGCATGGGAACCATTTTGCTGCATATGCTTCCTTTTTGTCCATTAAGTTCACCGCTATCTTTTCCATAGTGAGGTGGTACCATAATCTGTTCATCCATTCTCCCACTGCAAGTTCTTTAGGGTCTTTCCAATGCAAGGCTATGACTTTTTTTGCTGCTTGAAGGAAGACTGAACAGGATTCTCGGTGTCTCCGCAACACCCCCGCTGCTGGAAACAGACCCAGCAGAGTCACCTCTGGCTTGTAAGGTATTATAAATTTAGTCATCTCCTCCATTTTTTCCCATACCCCTCTCCACAAAGGTTGAACACGATCACAGTCCCACCAACAGTGCCTTTGGGTTTCCAGCTCCCCACATCCCCTCCAGCATAATCCCCTCCCCCCCTTCTGTATGCCTGAATTGTGTTGGAGTCAAATAAAATCTAGTTGTTAATTTAAATTGGCACTCCTTGATTTCTAATGACTGTGCGCTGTTGTGCATGTAATCAATAAGCTCTGCTTCTTCCTTTTCTGTTATTTCTATCTCTAATTCCTCCTGCCATTTTTGCATATATTTAATCTGTTTAGGGTACCATATTTCCTTTAAGGTTCTGTATATACGTGATAATCTCCCTTTTATAGAGGTGTGTTCAAAAAGTACCTTCTCTCTGTCTCTTATACACATCTAGATGTGTATAAGAGACAGGTGGTGGGGTCTCTCGTGTAATGTTCCTTTTTACCTTTCGTGTTCAGTGCATGTTTGAGTTGCATATATTCAAATGGATTTTATTGTGCTTTTAATTTTTTTCTCCACGTCTTCTTTACTGATTATTTCATTATCTTTTATTATATGGCTGATTTTTACTAACCCTTTCTCTTTTAACTTTTCCCTCAGGGTCTGGGCCTCCTGTTGCGTTTGGAGACATATCAAGTCTATAGGTGAGTGTGGGAATTGGTTTTGGTTGATTAAATTTTTTTTTATTATGTTCTGCCACGTGGCCCACATGGCCCAGACAAAAGGGTGGTCTTGCCATGTTTTTTTAATTGGGGAACCTTCATCCGTTATTGTATTTTTAAATTTGTGTGTAGTCAGGACATACTGTTCTATTCCCACCCATTTTATTTCCTCTGGTTGGTAATACCCACTATTGAGTGCTCCCAGTGTTGCAGCTTTGTGGTAGAGGCGCAGGTCAGGGAGGTTTATGCCTCCTTTTTCCTTGGGCCTCATGTTATGCTTATTAACTCTTAATGTTTGCTTAATTAATGTTTGCTTATTAACTCTTGGTTTATTCCCTTTCCAAAATATTTCCTTCATTAATTTACCAGAGTCTTTAAAAAATTGGTCTGGGAGTTGGATGGGTAATGCTAACATTTTATATATAATTTTAGGCAGCAATATCATTTTGAATAAATTCACTCTTCCCAGCCATGAGCAGGGTAAATCCTTCAATTCTGCTGCTTCTTTACTTATTTGTTGAGGGAGGTTAGAAATTTTTTCCTTATAAATCTGATTTAATTGTTTAGCTAACTTTACCCCCAAATACTGCACTGCCTTCTCTTCTGCTGGATAGGGAAGCATTGCTTTAATGTCCTGCCTTTGTTGTTCAGTTCATCCATAAATCAGTGCATATGACTTTCGCTCATTAATTTTATACCCTGATATATTTCCAAACGCTTGTATCAATTTCAATAGGGGCAGAGTAGAGGCCTCAGGGTCTCCTATGAATTATACCATGTCATCTGCGAACATTGCTATCTTATGCTCTGTTTTATTGATTTGTATCCCTTTGATTTCTGCCTCTTGCCTGATTGCAATTGCTAGGACTTCCAGTGTCAGTTCGAACAGAAGAGGTGACGGGGGCATCCCTGCCTTGTTCTGCTTGCTAGTTGGAATGGGCCTGAATGTCCATTATTTATTATGAGTTTAGAGTTTGGCTCTTTGTAAATTGCTTTAACCCAATTGAGAAAGGCCCCTCCAAAGTCCATTTTGCTCATTATATGTTCTAATCATCTTATCTCTGTCCTATCAAAGACCTTCTCCGCATCTAACATAATGATTGCATCTTTTTCCTGTGTTTTCTAAAGGTGATGCATTATATTAATCACCCTGGGAATGTTATCTGGTCCCTGTCTCATGGGTATAAATCCCACTTGATCTGAGTCAATCAATTCTCCTATGATCGCTGCTAACCTGTTCGCTAAGGCTTTAGAGAATATTTTAAAATCTACATTTAATAATGATATGGGCCTATAGTTTTCACATTTATCACTAGGTCTACCTGGGTTAGGGATCAAGGTAATATTTGCTTCATAAAATGATTGGGGCAATTTTCCTGTCTTTAAGATCTCATTATATGTGCTTACTAAATGTGGACTCACCAATCCTGCCATTTTCTTATAGAACTCTGCTGGCAGGCCATCTGGTCCTGCTGCCTTATTATTTGCTAAACTCTTGATTACTTCTGTGATTTCTTTTTTCTGGAGGGGACTGTTCAAGTATTTAATTTGGTCTGCATTCAATTTGGGTAATTTATATCTATCTAAAAATTCTGTTATCTTTTTAGGGTCTGGATTTGAAGAGGAATACA
>QEPC01009046.1:1356882-1367020 GCA_003113815.1 Sphenodon punctatus | reverse complement strand
GCAGCTTCTTTTGCCCACAGTTTACCATATCTATATGTTATGGCAAGGTGCTGGGATTGTGGAGGGGCCGGGGTTGGCATGTTTGTTTTGTTCCTCTGCCCTACCCGGGGCATGCAGATGGTGGGAAGGCTTTCTGGACACCAAGGCTCAGAGGCACATTTGTTCTGTGTCCTCCCCAACCCGTGGAGTGGCGGTGAGGGTCCAGATGATTGCCATGCACTGCTCCATGGGGATGGGGGATCCTCATAGGCATACACTCCCTCTTCAGCCATAGATGGAGAACGACCGACAGCTATCCTGAAGACCAGGCACTGGGATATCCAGAAATGGGTCTCCCACTCCATCTCTCCCCAAGTGGCCAGGACCATCTCCCACCAATCTATTGTCCTGGGCAGGACCAATGGAAACTGGGTGATGGGCACTGCTTGGTGAAGGGCGAGGATTGCTGTAGCGCATCCCCAGACACGTAACGCAAGGTATGGTGCAGCTCCCCTTCCATAACCTGCATTGCCACCAGAGAGGCACGACACCACTGGATTTGAGCTAGTGCCCTGCACCAGGCCTGGCAGGCACCCCACATTCAGCTGCATCACAACACTCTGACCTGAATGGTGTAGAAGAGCCTGAGCCAGTTGGTGATGGCCTCGTGCCTGGTGGATTAGACAGCATGCACCATCTGGATCTCTCCGTTGTGCACCTCTGCACTGATGAGGAGGACTTGGAGGACATCTAGCTACTCACTCTCCATGCCTCTCAATCAGATGGCTTATAGCTGGGAAGCCTTTGGACACCACACCAGAGCCTTTGAAGTGTTAGTTTGGTACTTGAAGGCACCAGTCCACCCTCACCTGGGTGACTGCATGCCTAGCTATTGGCTGGAATGGTCCATGCACACCTGAGGGTCTGATTCTGACCATGGCTGGGAGGAAACCACCTTGTGCCAGCCCTGTGGATCTTGCTCAAGTGCAGCTTGTGAGAAACATGGGGTCATGGCATCTCTCAGTGAAGGGGGTTTAGCAGCCTGCCAGGGGGTCTGGTTGTTTTGGGCTGTGTGTGACTACTTTCATGAGTCTCCATTCTGCTTTCCCCTTTTCTTTCTGTGCTTGCCATGGGGTGTGCCCATTGCTCCGTACAGCTGGCTTCTGGTGGGTGGCACTGGTGTGGCTGGCTGGCTGGCACCTCCATGTGCCGGCATGGATGGTCAGGGCTGGTTCCTGCCCCCATCTTCTCAGAGTACTGTGGGGGTAGGGTGGATGTGGCTACTGCAGCTTCTTTTGCCCACAGTTTACCATATCTATATGTTATGGCAAGGTGCTGGGATTGTGGAGGGGCCGGGGTTGGCATGTTTGTTTTGTTCCTCTTCCCTACCCGGGGCATGCAGATGGTGGGAAGGCTTTCTGGACACCAAGGCTCAGAGGCACATTTGTTCTGTGTCCTCCCCAACCCGTGGAGTGGCGGTTGCCATTTTTTGCTCCAGGCCATGCCAGGGAGGCGCCTCACTGCTGTCACATCTATAATGTTTTACTCATTGTCTTGGATGTTAGTGAACACAAATGGAAAAGGACATGGGGCATAAACTGTGGGAGTGTAGCTTATTATTATCCAGCAAATCAGCCATAGGTTCTGCCTCAAGAAATGACATATATTCACCTTTTCACTGGTATCTCCAGTCACATGGAACAGAATATGAAATAGCACCAAGCAGTCCAATTCTGCAGCTCTTCTGTCCACAGAAATTCCCACTGAATTAGTGGCATTTATCATGAGCGCAAAAGACCTGCCTAACATTTGATACTGCAGACGCATAAAGAACAGCCACTGAAAATTTAGTTTCACAGACCATGTCATGTGATTATGAAGCCAGCCTCATCTTGCATCTGCACATAAGATCTATAAGTAGGTTTACATTTGAGATAGTCATGGTTACATTGCTACTCTTACGATAAAACCAAAACTATTACCTCTGGGTAACATCGCATCCCAAAAAATTCACATTCTAATAATGTGCTGTTATCGAGATAAAATCCATTATTCCTTGTAAATTCTTTAATGCTGAAATTTTGGTTTCCATAAAGAAAATCACTTAGCTCTTGAGAAAACGTGTTCCCAATGTCAAATGCATGAAGAACTTCAGACACAATGCTCCACAAGAAAAAAATAATACTCAGGTTAGCTACTGCATGGGTTTGGAACCTGAAAGGGGCAAACAGAAATGGGATAAATGACATTGGGCTCTTTGCACAGTCCAAAGACGGGTCCGAGAATTGTTTTGCCACGTCTGGGTAACATCAAAATTACTCCTATTGACTCCTCACAAACAAACATCAAACCCATTTAAACAGCACAGTCACTCCTATCTAAAGTCCTTTCTACAGGATTCAAGTAGGTCATATTGTTTGAATATTACTTTTCTTTTTATCTGAATTCATCCCCTATTCCATTCAGGAAATAGCGGTACCTAAGGGGGCTTTTTCATTCATCTCTGATCAATCTTAATAATCTTATGAATCTCCTTAAAATATTAGAGTAATAGCAAAAATGTAAAGTAAAAAGACATTTGAACATTTTTGTCTGTCTCTGATTTAGGACTATCACAGCAATCATGCTTTAGACTTAAAACAAATAAGAAAATGAAGGCCGTCCTACCTGTTCATGTTACAAAAAGTCACAGCAGGGAAGTCAATCTTTTCCACATACCGAACTACTACAGAAGTTGTGGTGGGCCAGCTGAAATAATAGATGAGCCGACTGTAGATTTGCCAGGCAACAATGATGATAAAGCCTATGAGCACTAGTATCCATAGCACCTTACGCATTTTGCTCTGGGTCCGGACAATATTGTGCACCCCATGGAAAGAGGTGGACATGGCAAATTCACAGTCATACTTCTTTCTCTCTTCCAAGGATGGCAATGGTTTCCTTGTTAAATATAGCCTTTTCTTTTTCAACAATCCTTAAAATGAAAGAGGAAGAGCCATCAATATTTTTGTTGTTGTTAAAGTTTCCTATAAAACAACTTATAATATCCTCCAGAGATAATGTCATATCCCAACAGGACAATGTCTCATTAAATGCAGAAGTTTCCTTCTAAATATGTTTTAGTCGGTTGAAAGAGCAGTGCTCTAGATTTTTGAAAATTTGGGGTTAGAGGTATTGTTCTCTCTCCCTCTCCTCTGCACTGCATATATTTTGAAATAATGGAGGGAGTGCTCCTTGAACATTGAACGGGAAGGGGGTTGAACATATCCCAATCACTCGCCCTTATTGTGTCTTTGCTAATTTTGGAACACTCGGGATTGCTAGTACTTAGTGTTAGCCTGCACCACCAGGCTTCCCTGTGTGTGTATGTGTGGGGCTATGGTGCCACGAGCTGTGCCAGGGCATCTCCCCCCTCGGGAGCGATCAGACTGCCCCCCCTCCCAGGACTGCGCTGGCGATCTTGGCAATCCGCTGCCACACAGACGGCGCACAGCCGCAATCAGTAGACCCACCTGCTCAGGGAATGTCACCTGCACCGCTCCACATGGCTGCAGGCGCAGCGGGGGGTGGAGCCTGGCACATAAAAGACCAGCGCTGTGAGGCACACAGCGCTGGTAATCAGAGAGGAGAAACTGACCATGAGAAAGTTAAGTGACCCTTTCTGTGCTATTGTGTGTGTGCCAGTGTGTGGATTGCCTGGTAGTGCCTGAGTGACTGTGCCCCTTGCCCTCCATCCCGGTGTGTTTCTGAGCATGCGGGTGTGTGGGTGAGTACGCTGTGAGATTTGTTTACCCCCTCCCTTCGGGGCCCCCTTCCTCACCTCCTTGTGAGCAAGAACCTCAACCCCAATGCACTAGCCTGGTCCCGTGCCCTGTGATTCCTCACTGGCCCCGCACTCTGCTCCCCCTTTCCTCCTCCCTGTGCGTGAGTAGACCTCGAGTGTGTGGTGGGCAGCAGGCCACGCTCTCTGTTATATTCTCTGTGCCCTATGATGATAGAGGCCTGACCTGGTTCAGGTCATTGGGCCAACTTTCTATCCTGATGGGTGTTGTTTCCCTCACAGCCCTAATCAGACCAAGAGCATGGACTTGGTTTAGTCATGTGAGCGACGTATGGGTGTTCCTTCCTTCCCCTCTTCCCCTAAACCGTCCCTGTCCCAGTGACACTTAGGGCCTTTTCAAATGGACATGGGGCTCTGCGGGTGCGTGGGATGGGTGGGTGTGCGGTGAGGTGGGTGTAGATGGGTGTGAGGCCATTCCCACGGTAGGGCGCACACCCATTTCCACTCACCACCACCCATCTCTACGCACAGAGGCACCTCCATTTTCCCCAATGCCTCCGTGCGTGGGTGATGGGTGAAGATGGGCGGAGTGCGGGTGCACACACACGCCTCCACCCATCTGCCATGGCATTCCCATGGGTTCCCTCCACCCATCTCCACGCAGCGAAACTGTGTGGAGATGGGTAGAGGCGTCTTGTGTGTAAAGGCCCTTAGAAGATGGGATGAAACTTGAAGGTAAAGTGAGAGAAGAATTTTAACAAAAAGTATCTTTATTGTTTTAGAGAACTGTAGCCACTTAGCCTGGTTCGGTATGACATAGGTTGAAGGAGGAGTTCTCAAAGCTATTACACAAAGCCACAAGTAATACTGCAAGTGTTCCTTTAGATTCTTTAGTAACAACATTACCTGAGCTGCCAACTAACTTGAGCTCTAACACAGTGGTTTCTAAAATGTTTGCCTTATAATACCACTTTGAGACACAGGCCATTTCTAAATGGGCAAGACTATGGGGTGGGTCTGAGTGTGCTGCATGGAGCAACCATGCAGTCCAGTGAATAGGGGGCAGGGGTCAAATGGGCCAGGGATGGGTTTGTACCCCTACCTACACATAGTTTGGCCTGCCTCCGCATGGAACATCCAGGATTTTTCCCTGATGTGCCATGCGTGGGTATGAATGGGTTCATAGGTCATGGGAGCACAACCCCCATGCTGCCTTCAGATGGGCAACTGGATGCATGGGGGATGGGTGGACTTGTGGGTGTGGGTGTGAGCCCCATTCTAGAGTATTGGGCAAATTGTACCTCAGTCAGGCTACACAGGAAATGTCCCTTGTGTCTATGATCACAGCTCTGTCTGAGAGCATGTATATAGAATGTTTCAGGAATGAAACCAAACTTACCAAGAGTGGCAAAATAGCCTGAAAAGCCTTTCCTTTAGGTTAACAGAGAAAAAAGAAAGCAAACATATCTGTGTATCATAAGAAGTCAACCAAGCAAAAGTTGCATATGAGGGAGAGGAACAGTGTGAACTCTTCAGAGCTATGGCATGATAATCAGGGGCTGTGGTAGGGTAGTCCATAGTAAAGCGATGCGGTTGGTCCATTTCAAATAGGCCGTGGTGGGTGGGTGGGAATGGGTGTGTAGCCACGGTGGGTGGAGGTGGGTGCATGGCTGTTCCCACAGGCACACCCCCATCTCCACCCATGGACCATTGGACATAGGAGCCCATTGCTCCACGGGTGGGGCGATGGGTGGAGATGGTTGGAGATGGGTGTAGTGCAGGAGTATGCACGCACCCCACCTGCCCCCTGTGGCATTCCCATAGGCACCTCTACCCATCTCCATGCAGCAAAACTGCGTGGAGATGGGTGGGGGTATCTCATGTGAAAAGGGACATAATCTCTCCCAAGACTGTCAGAGAAGGTGTTCACTCCTGGCCTGGGCACTTCAAACATTGTCCATCTGTCCTAGACCTGCAGCTAGAAATTGGGGAGAAAAACCTGGAACACATTTTAATTCTGGGTGTGTGTGTGTGTGTGTAAAGGAGGGGCTGTGCCCCACCACCCTTAGCTAATAGATTAAGTCAACCAGCTAGTAAATCAGAACAGACACGCTGTTTTTCACTTCCCACTGCTTATAGAATAGAATTTATTAACGTCCTTTAGCCAAACATATGACAAAATATTGACAATACAATTGTTAAATAATAGTTTATAGTAATGTAGTAATAACATTTCAACAAAACCTTAATATCTATTACAAACAGCTTGAACATAGCAGCCTAATACATTTAAAGCTTTAAGTGAATCATTATTCAGAATCCAGATAGTTAACTCCACATTTGAAAACAATTTTAGATTCTAAATAAGCAGACAAAGATATATTTTCTTTAAATTAATTGTTAAAAGAAATTTCCATTAAAAAAAGAGTAAAATCTTCCACCTCTCCTAAATCACATATACACAATCTTTCCTTAAAGGGCATGTTGTTCCAGGCACTTATCTGTGCTTGAGTACCTATCTGATTGAATCAAAGCTTTGTAATCAACATCCTGTTAGGGAAAAAACCAATCATGGACAAATAAGATGATACTCTTGTTTCGTCCATGAAATATATATGCATAGGTGCACAATGTAAGGACCTGATTCTGGCTATGTCCTCTTGAAGAGAAATATCCTGTAATTGCCGATCAGTTATCATTCTCCCAGCTGGCATGGGGATTTGATCCAAGTGCATCCATATATTGTTCAATCCAGAATAAACCAGTAACATTCTCACTGCTACAAGCCAAGCGAACCTGGTCCCATGCCCTTCCATAACATCTAGGAAAACCTGTTTGGAGAATCTCCATGGCAACAGAGACTTGATCTTTAGCCAATAAAGTAGCATTGAGAGTAGCCAAAACCACAATATTCAGATCCAGATTCCAGTCTGACCAGAGGAGCTGGAGTTCCAGAATGAACTGAAAACATCTTCTTCAAAATTGAGAATTGAATCCTCCCAATAATTTCTGTAGCCTTCTTATCCGCACCCCATATTTCTGTCCCATACAACAGGGTCGGTTCGATCTTAACTCTGCCCGTAACTAGTGCCTCAACCCAGGGTCTCTTTGACACTGCTTATAGAAAACTACCTGCAAGCTTCTCTAAAAGCCCTGAATAATAACGGTTTCCATCTTTCTCCATAATATCAGTATACCTCTTTCATTTACAATGTGTATTCTATAAAAATAATTATGCAGAATCAATGAGTAATCCAATATAGTTTAATTCTTAAACTCTTTGCTACTAGCAGCCAAAGAAGCTCCTTTTATAAATAAATGTTACTCTTCTATTAAAAAATCAAGCATATCAATGAGAAAATTAAGTCTGTGATTCACCATTAATGGTGTGTTTTGTGACATACCTGAACTACATGAAGAACTAGCAAATCTATGAAGGGACTGAGCTCACTAGCAGAAGGAGAGGCCACTTTCCTTCTCTAATTTGTACAATTTTACTGCTTTTCTGAGTACTGGGGGCAACAATGTGTATAGTACAATGAATAGTTTTCTGGTAAGGCTTTGTCAATGTGACTTACTACACAGGATCATGGATTCATGTACACTTAGAAAATGATTGTCACATGAAATGCCATCATATGCCATTCATGTACATGCTTAAACAGAACTAAGCAAGATAAGAGAAAGGAGCAGAATAAAGCTTCATGTCACTGGATGGACATGTAAGAGAACTGCTAATGTGTACTCTTCCCTATTTGTTTAGAACTATTTCTAGTCCAAGAGTGAACCTATTTACTTGAATAACTGTATCTATCATAAATAAGAAATGCTTCCTTGTTGTTTTGTTGTATCAAACTACATGCTCAAAAAGGCAACATCAGAGGATAATCAAATTTATATTAAGGTATTCTATCACACTCACACAGGACATTATCTGACTAAAACAACATTTATTAACAATTCAATAGGTTATTTGCCACATAATAAATCTGACAAAGAGTAATAACTGCATTTGTCTGGTTGTCACAGTTATTACAAGTATAATATTGCTTTCAGCACATGCTTATTTCTACTCCTGTCCTTTATTCTGCAAATGAAATTGGGGAGTGTGCTTACAAATGCTAGAATTTTTCATTTTGGTTGTAGATACAGTAAAAACCCATGGTAAGGCAATAAAAAATATTATCTAATGCATCATAGAATTCTTTGTTACATACCTTTAGCATTAAATCCACTTAATTTCCCACACTGCTCCATTGGGTTGTTATTGTTTCAGAAAGGAGGAATAATTACAGAACACTGGCATTTCACTGTTGATTGCTGCTTGGTAGTGGCTTTTATAGAAAATAAAAGGGGTGGAGATTGTAGCAAGCACACACCACCAGGCAATTTACCTGCCTGTGTTGCTATACTTTGCTTTTTAAATAGCATGGTCCTCAAAGAACAACATAAATTGCAGTAGGATCAGATGAATGATGTTTAGTACACATAGCATAAGGCAGATAATGGTGGAAAGCCACTGCCGCTTTCATGCATCCCTTCTTAAAAACAATTTATTTATTTTTTTGGCTACAATCCACAAAGCAGTGACTCCAAATAGACCCAGTGAAACCTGCTGATGGGGCTATTCTAGAGTCAGTCATTTGTGGATCACAGTCTTAAACGTTTTGATCCACAGAGTTTGTTCTTTGTTATGAAATTCCTAATTGTTTGAGATATACATAATTTACAATCCAGCTTCCTCCTCCAATCCTTGTTCACTCCTTGAATTGAATAGGTTTTCATGCAGAGAGTGAGAGCCATGTCTTCTAAACATTGTCAGTTAATAATACAGAGAACATTGGCAATATTTTAACTACAAGATGTCATTCCAGCACTGTATGTTAGATGGTCCTAGGGCCTCACCATCCTTTTAAACCGCCATTTGTCCACATCACTTTCTGCAGGCAAATAAAAAAAGCCTCCCTTTAGCCAAGCAAGTCTCCTCTGTAAGTCACCCCATGATCTGACTATCTGCTGTAATTAATGAGGAACTGATACTATTAACTAGCGGTCCTCTGGCTGCTTCTAAGTGATTAAAAACATGGGAGTTCCAGTGAACACAACAAAAAATGAAAACAGCCCCCACCTCCTCCACTTTGGACCTGGCTACATTGAAATCAACATGGACATGGGATGTGGAAAGAAATGAAGAAATAGTAATATACTCATGGAGCACTTTTGATCCATATATATATTAAAGTGTATTGCAAAAAGAGATAAATAAATATTAACACCCCCAACCCCCATATTAATAGGTAGGGTAAGTGATTTGACCAAGATCACAAAGTAACTTAGTGAGAGTCAGGAAGAGAATCTAGATCCACAACTCTGTTCTTGTGCCCTCAGTATATTGCCTCAAGAGTGAATCTGTTTGCCTTTATTTATTTATTTATTTATTTATTTTATTTTGTTCAATTTGTATCCCGCCCCTCCTGTGAACAGCTCGGGGCGGCTAACAACTTCATCATAAAACAATTTTAAAACAGAATATAAACCATCCATAAAAACACTACAATAAGCTGGGATAAAAACAATAAATAAATAAGGGTGGGGGAAGATAAAACACCCCCTAATCTCCCCCCCCAAGGCCTGGGCAAACAGCCAGGTCTTACAAACTCATCGAAATGGCAAAAGGTTTGAGGCCAGGCGAGCTTCCTCCGGGAGGGAATTCCAAAGGCGTGGTGCGGCCACCGAGAATGCCGTCTCCATTGTGGCCCCCCGCTTAACACGGGGGACCTCCAAGAAGGCACCCCCGGTGGACCGAAGGAGCCGCTCTGGGGCACAGAGGGCGAGGCGGTCCCATAGGTATGAGGGGCCCAGACCGTCAAGGTCCTTATATATTAGCACCAATACCTTGAACCTGGCTCGGCACGCTATTAGCAGCCAGCGCAGAGTCTGGAGCACAGGTGTTATATGCTCCCGACGGCTCGTCCCCGATAGGAGATGGGCTGCCGCATTCTGCACTAGTTGCAGCCTGCAAACCAGGAACAAGGGCAGCCCCACGTAGAGCGCATAGCAGTAGTCCAGCCTCGAGGTGATGAAGGCATGGATGAGGGAGGCCAGGTCTGGGCCAGAGACGAATGGACGCAGCCTCTACACCAGATACAACTGGAGGAAGGCGGCCTTGGCCACTGCCTCCACCTGCTGCTCCAGTTATTATTATTTATTATTATTATTAACAAACATTTATATAGCACCAGCAGTGTACCTGGCACTTTACAAAGTAATAAAATAGACAGGGTCCCTGCCCCTAGGGCTTACAATCTGAGAGACAGGAGCTGGGGGAGAGACTTAGGAAGGGGAACAGAGGGAGAGACAAGGGGTCTAACATTCATG
>QEPC01009046.1:1316345-1336515 GCA_003113815.1 Sphenodon punctatus | reverse complement strand
ACAAGGACACTGCTGATATCTCCCCCAATAATGGAACACCTGCCTCAAGGCTGGTGCAAAACATGAGATCCAGAGTATGCCCCCCCCCCGATGTGTTGGGCCACTAACCACCTGGGACAGGCCCATAGTTGCCATGGCGGCCATGAACTCATGCTCCGTGACCCCAAGGGTGGCGTCAGCATGAATGTTGAAGTCCCCCAAGACTAATGTCTTGGGGGACTGCAACACCACCCCCGACACCACCTCCATCAGAGCATGCAGAGACACTGTTGTACAGGTGCACGGTATGCAAGCAGCACCCCTAAACTGTCCCCCGCCAAATCAAGCACAAGGTGAAAGACCTAGTTCATATCTACCATGGTTTGCACCGGTGTCATGGGGAAGGGGGGGAATGATGAGAGGGAGAATCACACCCCACAATAAATGTACAAACGCAGCAGGATACCTCCAAGTCCTGCTCGGCAAGGAGGCCCTTGTGATGAATGCCCATCAGGATAGTGTGGAGGCCCTTAGATCCCAAGGAGATCAGGCCACTATCATCATTGGGCGCTGAGCAGACTCTACAGGCGGATGTCCCCCAACACTCAGATCCCTTACAATCCACTACAATCCACAGGGGAAGGAATAGTCCAAGGCGAGGTGGGGGGGGAGTGCAGGAAAGGGGGACCGGAAGGGGGAAGGAGAAAGGGAGAGGACTCTCAACTGGGAAGAGGGAAGGCAAAACACAACCCAGGAGGGGCAGGGGGGCTCATACTCTGCTGTCGCTCCACACACACTCCCACAGATAGTCCGAGGAACACACTAGGGTATACTCACACACACTATAATAACACTCAGACCAAAAGACATACAATGTACCAAGAATCACTTAACTTTTGCAGGGAGGCCCGCTCTTCATGCTCTGGATTACTGGTGCTGTGTGGCTCACAGCACTGGGGTTTTAATCATCAAGCCCCACCCCCTTGCGTGCCTGCAGCCGCGTGGAACATTGCAGCACTGGCAGGCACGCTGGGTCAGCTGACGTGGAAGGGGGAGGTCCAGACCCTCCCCCTGGGGTCACCTTGGCCACCCGCTGTGGCACTGGGGCTGCCAGAGCTGCCGCGGTGCTCATTGCTAGGGGTGGGGCCATGTACCATGTGCAAACGGGGTTCATGGCCAAATGGCAGGCCGTGCGGCCCCAGTGCCCCCCCTGGCCAGAACCTCGTACAGCGGATCTGAAAACTGGATACCTCCTCACAGACCATCCCTTTTTAAAAATCATGGCTACCCCTCCCCCCACATCCCTCTAACCATGACTAATGCTGCATGGAATATCTGGCCGGAACAAAGTCAGCCATAATAGGCCCCGACTCAAGGTCCAGCCAGGTTTCCGTGCTACATACGAGATCGGCAGCTGAGTCCAGGATCAACTCCTGGACAGTTACTGCTTTATTCACCACTGACCTCGCATTCAACAGCAGCAGCACAGGGTCAGAGGCTCTCTGATCATGACCCATTTGCCCAACTGCCTGGGGGCAAGTAGGTGGGACCTGTACTAAGTACCTGTCCCGCCTCAATGATCTTACACGCCTCCACCCGGGACCATATCTTCCCTGGCCTGTCACGACCCCGATGGTTGCAGCCCTCCCCCCGGCAGGGCCCCCCAGCCTCGACCCCCCTCTGGCTGCCCTGCCCTGGTGGCAAGGGAGATCACCACCAACACCCTCTCCTCCTCCCTAACCCTTTCAGCAATCCAAAACATCCCTATATATCCAATATATACCCCAATACTCTTCCCACCTCCCTAGCCCTCCCACTAACTCTCCCCCTCCCCACCCTTCCCA
Source organism: Sphenodon punctatus (assembly GCA_003113815.1). Taxonomy (NCBI): domain Eukaryota; kingdom Metazoa; phylum Chordata; class Lepidosauria; order Sphenodontia; family Sphenodontidae; genus Sphenodon; species Sphenodon punctatus. The sequence continues at coordinate 1,334,692 of QEPC01009046.1, read as the reverse complement.
ACAACATTCCCCACAAATACCCCAATATCCCCCCAAATAACATATAACATAACCTCCCCCAACCACACCCCTCACCTCCCTATCCACCCACGTCCTCCCACAAAATCTTATGACGGACGGGGATATGATACACAATCCAGTCCCCTGCCTCCCAGGTTCTGCCTAAGGGCCACACCCAAGGGCCCTTTGGCATGTGCCTGCAGTGTACACCTGCGGTGCTGCTGGTAGCCACACAGCTTTATAGCCCCTGTCAGGGCTGATGCCCTGCTGGAAGCCAGTCTGAATCCGTGGCCCCGCCCCTCTCTCCCTCTGCCACTGGGAGCAGGGGCAGGGCATGGACTCTGGTGAGACCCAGTCTGGCCAGCTGTCGGGTGATCCCTGGGTGGTTCCCAGCCCCCGCTCTGAGATGGGGCAAGCCCTGGGTGGCTCCCAGCCCTCGCTCTAAAATGTAGTGAGCCCTGTGTAGCTTCCAGCCCCCGCTCTCTGTCTGGTGGGGTGAGCCCTGGATGACTCCTGGCCCCAATGCAGCTGACTCTCCCAGGCGGGTGCGCACATCCAGGGTTGGAGCTGTGGCGAGGTTGGAGCTGTGGTCAGGAGCACTTTACACCAAGTACATCTGGTGCGATGGCTTAGGCCATATATCTCAGACTCTGACCTGGCCACTATCATCCATGCTTTCATCACCTCAAGACTGGACTATTGTAACACACTCTACGTGGGGCTGCCCATGGTGATGGTCCAGAGGCTGCAGCTGGTGCAGAATGCAACAGCCTGTCTCCTTACAGGGATAGACCGCTGGGAGCATATGACATCAGTGCTCCGTTCACTGCACTGGCTACCTATAGTCTTCAAGGCCTGATTCAAGGTGCTGGTTCTTACCTAATACCTATAAAGCCCTATATGGCTTTGGCCCCATAGAACTGTGGGATCACCTCACTCCCTGCGTTCTGGATCGGCCCCCGCAGTTGGCCGGGAGCACCCTTCTCGAAGTCCCCCAGGTTTCCTGGGGGTGACTATGAAGAGGGCATTCTCAGTGGCTGTGTCAAGGCCGTGGAACTCACTCCCGGTGGAGGCCAAGATGGCCCCGGACCTCTCCTCTTTCCGATGTCATTGCAAGACCTGACTGTTCCGTTGAGCCTTTGGCAAGAGAGACAGGTGAGGGTGGGTCTTTATTTACTTTTAGGGGTGGGGTATTTATTTTTCTGAATTTTTATGTTTTTGTCATCCCCCTCTTTCTCCTCTTCCCTCGGTGGGATGTTTCCCCCTCTTTTCCTCCCCCCTCCTGTTTATATTGTTATATATTATTTTTTATTTTATATTATTTTATATAGATTTTATATGTACTTTATATATTTTAAGCTGTCCCGATCTGCCTCTGTGGGAGGGGAGGGATATTAAATGTTCTAAATAAATAAACATTTAATGAGTGTATCCTTTTTATAAGAAGGGAAAATATATTAATAATGTCAATTGTTGGTGTCCCCAGGGGTGATCTTGGAGTTGGGCAAGAACCTTGTGTGTGCCTTATGGTGCCCGTGGGGTGGGATCAGATCTTTGGTATTTTGTGTTGACAGTACAACTTATGGAGTTATTGTCTAGAGCACTCCCTAGATTTAAGAGCCTCGCCGATGAATTGGAAATGATGGAGATTGTGTGTTCAGCAAATAAGGACAGATCTTCTTTGGTGCAATCAAGGTTAACTCAATTTTATGTAGCAAAGCCTAGTATAGTGAATTCTCCTAGGCAAGAAACTTTGACCTGTGATATCCCCTTGGATAGTCAGTTACCCGTGGAATACCATAGGTGTACCTTTCTGAAAGGTTATCGCAGATAGATCATTCGGTAAAGTCTCTCTCTGATGAAATTGGATCCTAGAAATTGCAGAATGAAGGTGTTGGTGGGTGGGCTCTTGCTTGAGTTCTCCAAGGTCTTCGAGGTCCCACCCATAGTAGCAGCACCTTCTCCTAAGTCTGCAGACAGGGTCACACAGACCAAGAATCATCAATCCTCAGTTGCCAATTGGGTGGATTTGGGTCCTAATGCTTGCCAAGGGGAGTCTAGTTTGTTTTTCCCTAGGAGATCTATACGTTCTGCAACTTTCCCCTCCCATCCAGATGATATCCAGGTTTCTATTGATAAGGAGGTGGGACAAGCTGGCAGACTGCAACAGGTTTGCTCTTCTGGACCTGATAGGCCAACCCGTGAGGAGGAGAAAGGGGCACATTTACACCTAGATTCGCCTCCTAAGGTTTAGCCCCAAAAAACACGGGTGAGGTGGGCTCCTGCCTTAATTATTAAATTTTAGTAAGAAAAGAAAGAACCAGCTTTCATCAAGGAAACATAAGCTAGATCTATCAGTTTTTATAGAGCTTATTAGACAATTCATGAGACTGAATATAGATCTTGCGGAGTTATATTCCCTATGTTCCTTATGCGATAAACGGAATTTTGCCTGTTGGGAAGTAAGCTTTGCAAACTCAAACACAGCATACAAGGTTTGGGATGCCCACAGAACCCCGAAAGCATCAGGAATATTTATCCAAAGAGTAGAAAACTCATTAGCTAGAGCCATACTCTCAGCCAGGGATAGGATGGCTGGAAATTCCATTGAGCACTACCCCAGTTCTACATCTATCCTAATTAACAACAGGAATGCAAATGACCAAGAGCATCAGGAAGTCCCTCTGACAGAGGTACAGGTCTCTGCTGGTTGACATAGCTGTGATCAAATGGACTCACCAGATGATTGAAATTTAGGTCTGAATATGTCTTCTCAGTTTCATTTACCTCCTGTTTTGAGTGGTAATAGTGAATGGATGGTGGTGCAGACTATAGGGCACAAGAGGTCTACAGACACTTTAGGGGAGGATACCTGACAAAGGAATGAGCCAAGTCAGTCCATCACCTTCCTTTCTTTAAACACTGAGGACTTCAAGAACAAATCCTCAGACAAAGAGTGGTTAGATTTTATTCATAATTATCCCATTCTTTATTTTCTAGAAACTTGGCTGTTGAGACCTGAGACTGAAATATTAGAAGTTGTAGGATATCAGGTCTTTTCCTCCCCAGGAATGAGCATTAAGATAAGAGGGTGTTTTGCTGGAGGAGTGGCCACTTTAATTTCTCCATCCCTCCCAGGCATTTGTAGGTTGGTTCCATCAAATCTTCAGAACGTCCTATTAGTAAATTGGAAAATTGCAAGATCATCATCATATTTGTTTATAAATATTTATGTGCCGCCAGAATCCTTGACCTCATATGACAAGAATATATTTGGTGTCAGCTTGAGTGTTTATTAGAGAACCTTGAGAGTTCTTTCCCAAAAGCTTTGTTTGTACTAGTCGGCGACTTAGGTGGGATTCAGACGTTCAGGTTTTTTTAATTAAATCATAATTTGAATGTATCATATACATCTGAAGTCCCTAATGTGAATGATTGTGGTCAATATCACACTAAAGCAATCCGAACGTCAAAGCTACTCAAACCTACTTTTTTGGTGTCCGGTTTCAATAAATCCGCACTTTACAGCAGTGTGAAAGCAACATCGTAGTGGTTTTAACTGGTGCGAAATATTTTCTGCATGTGAATGCAACCATGCTTCCAAGTGCGCTGTTTTACTCCTGCCCCTACCAGAAGCAGTGAGACCAGCTGGGGCCCCGCACTTGCCTCACTGGGGGCAGGCTGCAGCCAGCTTCTCCCCCCAAAAGTTCTTCTGCCTCCCCTCCATGCTTCCCATCCCCTTCCATCATCTGCCTCTGCCTCTGCCTCCTAGTAGCGCTCCAGCAGTGACAGCAGCGGGACACCGGCACTCCGATCGGACTGTGAGATAAAGCAGAAGGTTACTGCCTTGTACACAACATTCTTTGAGTTGGCCCCGAACATTCTCACAACTGGGTTGTGCATGTTTACCCGATTCAAATAATAGACCACATGATGGTCTCAAGTTTCTCTAGTATAAAAAGCACTCTACCCTTCAGAATGACCGTTCTTCCAACCCTTTCTAGACATACAAGAAAAAAAAATCCATGCGGGCTGAAAGGTTGTGTGTTGTGAGAATGTTCAGAGCCATCTCAAAGAATGTTGTTTACAAGGCAGCAACCTTCTGGCTCCCCACAGGCCACTTCCTGTAATTGAACTGCACTGAGCATCTGGGTAAGCGCGCACTACAAGAAGGTCTGAATGCGTTATTTTGCTGTACTTAAAACCAGTATGGCATGCATGTGAATGCAAAAGGACTTGTTAACAGTGAAGTATTGAGAACCGAATTTTTTAAAATCCAGATAATTGCTGTACGTGTAAATTTGCCCTTAAATGCAAGAACGGGAATGCAACCCCCAAGTAACACAGGATTCAGATTTGACCAATGTCTTGAGAATCCCTTCCAGGGTCTCTAAAGACCTTCAAATAAATAATGCAGGTGCTTCCTTATTGGAAATATTGGGTAAATTTAATCTGATCGTTAGTAACAGAAGGTCAGACTTGGATACATTTGGAGAATTTACTTTTGACTCGCCATTAGGTGCTAGTGTCATTAACTATTTCATCATTATCTTGGGCTTTTTTTCTTTGGGGACTTTATTGGACCAGAAATTAAAATTAGGTCTGAGAGTAGCCTCCACCCCTTGACAGTGGGTCTTGTTTGTATACCCCAGGTTCGGGAATTTAATAAAGTTCAGTTTCCAGCAGAGCAAGCTCAGTTTCAAAAGTCCCGTTTAAAATGGACTGATAATTCCTTTTTAAAAGTACTGGATTCACTAAACACAGAGGAAGTGAGATATTGTAGAGAAGAGATTATGCCAGCTTATTCTGCCATCGCAGATGATACTTTTAGGAGATTGATTGATGGTTTTGAAAAAACTGTAGTTAGGTTTGCCCCCAATGTGGTTAAAACCTGTAAGTACTTTCCAAATAGAGGATGGCATGATCGTGAGTGCCATCAAGCAAAACATGAACTGCAAAACTTAGAAAGCTTTGGTTTTTCCTACAAATTCTGTCAAATTGAATAGCATTTAGAGATGCTAGGAGAGCATATTAAAAACTTCTCCATGATAAAAGGACTCTTAAAAGCAGAACAGGTCTGGGCAGAGTTGCAAGCTGCATCTTATCTCAATGACTCTTCAAATTTTTGGAGAATTATAAATGATTCCTTAAATAGAAGGGTAGGTTGCCCTTTTTAAAGCACCATCTGTTAGTGAAAAGGATTAGATTGCTCATTTTTTGTTTATATTCGGTCCCTCTGAAGATACTCAAATTACCTCCGGGGCTTGTAATTAGCCAGTAAATAAGGGAGAAACCCTAGAAGGAACCATGTTACCAATAGTTACAGAGAACAAGGTCTACACTTACATTGTAGCAAAGCACCAGGCATGGACTTCATGCCACCTGAATTGTTTCACGACTTTGCTTTATGGTGTGCCTCAATTCTAGCAAAACTTTTAAATCTTTAGTTTAAGTAAAGCTCTCTCTCTCTCTGCCCCCTCCCCCCCTTGGAATGTGGCTATAATAGTTCCTGTATTTAAGAGTGGAAGGATCCAACTTGCTACAGACCAATTTGCCTCCTACCCATAGTGGGGGAAGATTTAGTCCCGCTTTCTCCTTGTAGAGCTGGAGACATGGGTTGCAGATAGCCAACATCTCACTGAAGAGCAGACAGGCATTTGCCAGGGCAGATCAGTAATAGACAACTGTTTCAGCCTGATGCATTTAATTGACAAATGTTACCATCAGAGGAGGAAATTTATATGTAGCATTTATAGATTTTTCAAAGGCATTTGATACTATAAATAGAAGTAAACTATGGGCTAAACTTAGAAGGACGGGAATAAACTCACCTACTTGAAATGATTCTTTGCTTACACTCTGATACAAAGGCAGTAGTAAAGTTTGATGATATTGAAAACCATTTGAAGTCCTTTCCAATTACATCAGGGGTGGGGCAGGGATGTCTTTTGGACCCTTTACTTTTTTCACTCTTTATAAATGATATAGCCACATGGATCAATGAAGTAGGGCATACCCCACCTAAGATTGGGGACAGACCAACAGGTGTTTTAATGTATGCGGACAATGTCCTTATAATGTCACAGACCCAGTTAAGCCTTCAGCATTGTTTGAATCACTTACATCAGTATTTCATAGACAATAAAATGACTGTGGCTACAAAAAAGTCACAGGTTATCTGTTTTGGTTGCAAAAAATCCTAATATAAATGGAGCCTGGGTGGGCTAGGCTCCCCCAGGTTTCCAAATATGTATATCTGGGCATTTGTTTTTCCACAACAGGCCCCTGGACTGCCCACAAAAAAGCTATAATTGAAAGAGCTAGTAGCACAGTTGCTGGGATACTGCAACTCTATAGATCTACCAAAAGTTGAAATGTATGTTCTGTGTGTGAGGTTTATAGGGCTAAAATACTCTCGCATGTCTTATATGGGGCTGAGATTTGTTTTGTTTGTCATCAAAATGGGACAGATATTGTGCAAAATAAATTTATTAGAGGTCTATTGGGTCAACACCAGTACCTATGCTATATGCTGAGACAGGGATGTATCCTTTGTCAGTTTTAGCTAAAATAAGAGCTATCAGTTATTGGGTAAAGATCTGTAATATAGACACAGCCCGATTACTTGCAAAATGTTGGACAGAGAAGGTAAATCACGCTGGAGGTAAGTATGTAATACTGATGGTGGAAGGAAGTTTTGAGGGTGCTCTGTACAGCAGGCTTTCCTTCTGTTTTTTGCATTTCCATCACTAGACAACAATTTTTCTGATATCAAGCAGAGACTTGGATATCGCTGCACAGGAGGAGTTTGCAAAAGTTGTGGACAACAAGATTGTCCCTTGTTATGCTGAATTTAAGATGCAAGTTCTGTTTGAACCTTATCTTGCCCAAATGCCTACATTTCTGTTATGAAGACTCTGGAGTCATTTCAGTGACTCTGACCCGTTTTCAGCTCTTTGACTCTGCCGTTCTTAGAGGCAGATATAAAGGGGTTGCATTTGATGATAGGTTATGCTCCTGTTTTCTTTAAGAGGTGGAGACACTCGATCTTATATTATTCTGCTGTCCATATTTGGAGGAGCTAAGGTCCTGTTGGATCACCCACCTCCTTGGGGAAAGAGTATTCCCTTCACAAAAACATAAGATTAGTTTTTTGTTAACCTCAAATGATCCCTTTGTTATGAGAGCTGTGTCTCTTTTCTTTTTGCTGGCTTCCCATCTTAAGGAAAGCTTGTTTTAATATATTATTTTACGATCTGTATTTTTATAGGATTGTATTTGTCATTTTATAAAATGGCGAATAGCCGTAATAAACTGACTGACTGATTAACAGCACTTCCTAAAATTTATTTATTTATTTTTATTTATTTATTTTATTTTATCCTAAAATGACAGTAAAAACCAAATACTCGCAGATTCTGCAAGGACTCTGACCAGTTATACACTTTCTCCTCTATGTCTTGCACTGGACACTGGTATCAGCTCACACACTTTCCCAAACTTGTCTGGCACTGGACACCACTACTAATGTGGACTGCACTGCCTTAGCCTTGCCACTGTGACTGGGATTTGGGGTCCCCTCTCTCTGGCAGCCCCCACAAAACATCACTGGACTAGCCACGACTCATTACCCTGCTTACAGCAACCATTGGGGCTCCCTCTCACCAGAGTGTGCCAGCCTGTAAGGGATTAATCCTATGTTGCCTGTCTCTCAGGGCACCATGGTCAACAGAAAAGTAAAAGGGGTTATTAGGCTCGCTAGTGCATGACTAAGATCCCAGTCAACACAATGCCAGTAACTACACAGACATACTTTATAATGAGAAAGTTTTATTTAAGAATTAAGACAGATAATACTAGTTCAGAGTAAATACAGAATATGGATAAAGAAAACAAAATCAAAACAATACACAATGCTAGCTTAACTGATTAGGTTCCCTCTCTACCAGTTACTTATCTTTTATCCCAGGAATCCAAAGTCTTGTCTGTGTGATGTTCACAGAAAGGCCCCCTGCATCTCAGGGTATTTTCAGACGTTACGAGATCACAGTCAACCACAGTCAATTCCCTGTGGTGGCTGTGATCACGGAACGTCTGTTAGGGGGAACGAATGTTCCCCCCCAGATGTTACCACGGCGGGGAATCACTTTCGCCACGTGAGCGGCTGAAGTGGTGGGACCGGTGGCGGTCGCATGGAGAAGGCAATTCCCCACCGGGATGAACCCCGCCGTCACTTCTGGACAGCGGCCACGGCCTGGAATCCCCGCAGGGATTCCGGTCCGTGGCCAAATCAGGCAAGCGCTGCGGCCGCATTGGCCATGGCAGCCGCCCGTCTCCCCAAAGGGTGGGCAGTGGGGAGCGTGGAGGGGGAGGGGCTGTGCGGCCGCACGTTGCGCCGCACGGCCCTGCCCCTTCCCCGATTCCCTGTCGGGATCCCCCGGCACGTCTGTTAGGGTGTGACGGGGTCGTCCCGGCGGGGGATGAATTCATTGTTTTCATCTTCATCTGAAAATACCCTCAGCTGTCAGCTCGGGTCACATGCTGATTGTCAAGTGAGTCTTCCCTCTCATGTCCTGTCCTAAGCACTCCTTTTAACTCTGACAGCCTCTGTGCTTTAAGGTGCTGATTAACTTAAACTGTCTGGCATTTGGCTATTGTCCATTTGGCTATGACACTGCAGTAATCTCTGTTCTGCAATAAAGAGTTTGTGTAAAGGAGGCCATTGATGGGAAGTGGATAAAGGGAGATGGGGCTTAAGAAAGCACTAAGGACATTTTTAGATGGAAGAGCTTCCTCCTGCTGCTTTAAAATGTGACACGGGAAAACCCCCGGGGGGGGGGGATCGGACACAACTCTCTGAACTGGAAGTTACCCAGGCACCATTGGAAACAGCACTGCCGGGTGACTCCAAGACGTTTTGAGACACGGACTAGGTAAGACCTTTCTTAATGGCATTTTTAGATGAAAGAGCTTTCTCCTACTGCTTTAAAATGTGGCTTGGGGAAACCCCTATGGGGGGTGGGTGGCGTGGCGTGGCGTGGCATGGCATGGGTGGGAAATCAGAACGCTCCTCTGGGAGAAATTAAGGAGATCCACTATTGATAGAAGGCTTTTGGCGTTGTTGGAAGCCATTCATTGTGATTCCACATTAGCAGTCTGAATGGATCAATATGGCACTTTGTCAAATCGGTTTGGTATAACCTCTGGGGTTAGGCAGGGCTGTCTGTTGGCCCCAACCCTATTTAAGATATTTCTCAATCATCTGGTTCCTTTGTTGTCTGTTGCCCATCTGTTTCTGCCGAAACTGGATTCCCACCCGGTTGGCATCCTATTGTATGCTAATGATGCTGAAATTTTGTCCCAAACAGGGGTGGGCCTTCAGAGGCAGCTTAGTTTGTTGGCAACTTATTGTCTCCAAAATAGGCTCCAAATTAACCATGCAAAAACAAAGGTCCTGTTTTTTGTTCGCACCAGGAAAAGGTATACCTGGCTCATTGACAATCTTCAGATCGAGCAGGTGTCGAGCTATAAGTACCTGGGGATTAGGGTTCAGGCCTCCTTGGCCTGGAATTTGCATTATGCAGCAATTAAAGCTAAGGTACATGGATGTATCCTTTCAATACAATGTTTCTTCCATAAAAGAGAGGGTGGGTTTTTTGTTCCGGCTTGCCAAGTCTTGGAGGCCAAGCCGAAGGCCCAATTGTTATATGGGGCTGCCATTTGGGCTATTCAACGTCATTTTGATTTTGCCCCTTTACAGATGAGGTTTTTCCGTTTTCTTTTAAGGGTCCCGAATGGGGTCCCCTCCGCTGCTATCCGTCTGGAAACGGGGCAGATCTCTTGGAACGTGTTTCCTTGGCTCCAGGCGATAAGTTTGTGGATTGCCATCTATCATGCCCCCCCGGGGAGTTTACTTGCCTTTCTGAGTATGGATTCCTTCATAAGCTCTTGGAGGGGCCTCGTTCGCTCTAAGATAGCCTCCCTGGGCCTCGATGTAGTGGCCCTTTTATCTAAGGATCCGAGGTCCGCTAAGGCCTTGGTGCGGTCAAGATTCATCGATAACAGCAGACAGGAGGATTCTGTAGCAGCCTCAGATTGTTCTTTTCTATCAGATTATGTGCCCCCCTTATTGGGCCCTGGAGTCCCTGCAAATTATTTGTTGGCTAGGGTTTCCTTTAGGAAATTGTGGTTGTTTTTATGCGCACGATTTAATGCCTTGCCCACGTGCATGCTGGAGGGCCATTATGGTGGTATTCCCAGACATTTAAGGCTTTGTCCGTTTGATAACCAGGAGGCTGAGGGTTTAGAGCATATTTTTTGTTCATGCCATTTATATAACAACCAGAGGTAACTATGGTTGGCAACGTTTCTGGTCCATTTGCCTGGACACTCCCCGGATGAGCTGACACGGTTTCTCCTGGCGGATGCTGATAAAGAGGTGTCTCAGGCTGTTATGACTTTTTTGGTGTGTTTTCAATGCATGACGAAAGTTTTTATCCTTCCAAGCCCAATAGGCGTCAGGTGTATGTGAGCATCACTTGGCAATTGTGTGAGGAGAAAATCCGTTCATTGGGTTGCCATGAGGCATATTTTATGAGTAAATTTGGTTATTTAAATTACAGTTGATTTTAACCTTGCCTGTTTAGTTTAGGCTCGCTGGAGAGTCTATATTTGTTGGTGGGCGGGTCCCTCTTACTTTGTATTTTTTTAAACTTATTATATCAGTATGTATACTATTGATGTGTATTATTGCCCTTCCTTTTGTAATTGTTTGTTGTTTGTTTGTTTTGTTTTTGTGGACAATGACCAATGGTCATGCCTGAAATAAATTTGAATTTGAATTTGATGCTCCTTTCTAGACTTGGTCCAGAGGGTCTCCTAGTCCACATTGCAAAACTTCTGGGAGTCACCTGGTGCCTCTGTTTCCAAAGGCGTCCGGGTGATTTCTGGTCTGGAGAGGTGTGTCTGATTCTCCCCTGCGGGGGTTCCCTGAGCCGCTTTTTAAAGCAGTAGGAGAAAGCTCTTCTGTCTAAAAACACCCTTACGGTAAATTATCCACCAATAAAGTCAATGGCAGTTTTTCCATTTTCCTCTATGGGTGGAGGATTGTGCATTTAGCTGCACTGCTGATTTGGTGTCTATATTATGCAAAGTGTGGACCCTGGCCAAAGTAAAATCAGAATGTGTAAAATGCTGAAGATAAAGGAAGGGAAATGAATGCATCTTTGGTGCATGAAAGGAAAGTTATCAAATGAAACAAATTATGAATTTGGAGACAATGTGCTTTATCATTTCTATAGTGCTACTAGATACACGTAGCAATTTATAGTCACAGATTTTCAGAAACAGATTCCTGCTCAGTGGGCTTACAATCTAAAATGGTCAAGGACAAGGGGAACACACAAGCATATTTGCATTTTACAGATGGGAACTGAGGCTCAGAGTTTGTGACTTGCCCAGGGCCACCCAGTGAGTTCATTGGCAGAGTGAGATTCAAGCCCTGGTCTCCTAGGTCCAAGTCCAGTACTTTATACACTACACCACACGGTGGTGCACTGGACTTAATGTGGATTTTAAAATAGATCAAAACACATGAACAAAAAGGCATATATTAAAGTTAGCAAGATCAAAATAATTGCTAAACTTAACATTGTCATTACTATTCATAACCCCCCCAAAGCAGTAGATGTGCAGCATCTCCCTGTCAGGACCTGGGACTTGAACCAGCAGCCTTGACCTCTCACAGCCTCAGCACCTCCACAGCATTCGGTGTAAAAAGATAAATAGCAGCTCTGGATTTGCCCACAGTTGACCCTGTCACCCCTGTGTGAAGGGCACCCACTAGATGTGCAACACGAAGCAGGCTGGCGTTGCTCCAGCCCAGCCCAGCATGCTTCACAAGGTTCAGGAGCACACGGCATAGAGTCCTGTCAAACCCAGGGCAATGGCCCAAACACAGCACTGCTGCCTGTCTATTGGGGGGACCCATTCAGCACTAGAGTGGCAGACAGCTGCCTAGAACCTTTCTAGAGTGACCCAAGGCTCTATGGTGGGGAGGGAGGATGCTGTGTAGGCAGACTGTGGCTAGGGGACACTGCCGGTCCATATAGATAGAATCATGAAATAGAATAATAGAATGATAGATGATGATGTGATATGACATATGATGTGGCCCTGGGTGGAGCCAGTCAGTGGCAGCCACAGGGGTGGGGCCCATGGAGAAGTTCTGGACTCCGGGACTCCCTGTCTGTTTGAAAACACCCATTGTGGCTTCAGCCAACTTTCTCCCTTTGGGGTTCTCTACTGCTTGTCATGGCCACACCCCTGCTGGCTTTGGATTGACTTCTGGTCATATATCCTTAAAGCCATTTAGCTCCCACAAGAAGCTAGTTAAAGCAAATTTAGGTCTGAAATGACAAATCACAGCAAATGTTGTTTCCATCAGAAACAGGTCATTCACCTTCATTCACACGACATGGAAACTTATCAGCTTTCCCGCTCTTTTCACCATTTGTCGTTATTTTTCATGAGTTCAACAGACAGGGCCAATCTGCTATTGGGTCAATCCCAAACCCTGTATGCAATCCATGTGCACCCCCAGAGACTATGGAGATGCAAAAGTGTCAGGCAAGTGCTGGATATTGCTGTAAAGGTGTCATAAAACTGTCATAAAAGTACCCAAAAGACCCAGAATGTGACAAAAAGTGATGAAAAAATTCTGGAAAGTAATGAAAAATTATGAAAAATGCCAAAAAGTGATTAAATTTAATGGGAATTTAAAAAAACAACACAACACCACAGGCATTGATATTGACAATGGCAAGAGCAGGAAATCACCAGACACTGACAAAGTATTGACTTCCTTTGTCTGCCTTCCAGCTGCTCAGCCTTGCTTCTGATCTTGCCCTTGCCCTTGCTCTTGCTCATGCTTTGCTCCAAAGCACAATTTATTTGAGCCCATTTCCCAGCCTTTGCTCTCCATCTCTTCCTAGCCCCAGCCCTACCTCCTATCAGGCGTCTCCTTCTGACCTGCCACTTTAACTATGCACTTGGCTTGTTCCTTAGTTTTGCTTGTTCAGCTTGAACTGATCTCCTCAAACTCAATCCATGGTCTGTCTGCTGACTCCCAGCTCTGTTTGAGTTTGACCATGCCTGAGCCTGATTTTGAGGACACTCACCATTGGACCTTATCCTGTCTGCACTTGCAGCAAGCAGGCCCCTGACACTTCAGGATTTATAAGAAGGTGGACTGGGAAAGAGGTGTGGTCATGGTCATACTCAGATGTCAAGTTGCAAAATTCACCTACAAAATTAATATGATCCAAATATAAATGGCTTGGACCTGGGAACATACAGGGGGCCGGCCTTAGAATTTGCAGGGCCTAGGGTGAAGATAAAATATGGGGGCCCTGGTGACCCCTCCCCCTTGGGGGCAACCTCTGCGATGCCCTGAAGGTGGTCATGTTTGGGGCTTGACTGAGTGGGAGTGGTGCCCCACAACCTGTCCTGGTGACAATAGAGGCCACTGCGGGGCCCTTAGAATAAGAGGGACCCGGGGCAGCCGCCTCAGGTCATCCTGTGATAAAGCTATCCCTGGGAGCATGTCTGTGGACTGCCAGGTTCTGTGACTGTGACTGATCAACCAGCTAAGGTGACATGTTTCCACTGGAGGAGAGGTGAAATGGGCATTGCTATGCGTCTGCCAATTTTGTTGTGACCCTGTGCAGAACAGGCGTTTCTGAGATACTTGTGCAATGCTGCATCTTGTTGCAATTTTAATGTTTTGAAGTGACTCTGATAGGTTGCTGAGCAGCAAATGGGTGTTTAGATTTTTTTGGGTGTTTCAATCTGATTCTGTGTAATCCCATTTGGATGGATTACAAGTCCACACTACCTGCTCCAGAGCGTAAATGAGTTTCTTATAGCCCAGCTATGGGCATTTGGCTTCATAGCTCAAACTGTAAAGAAAAGACTCATGTTTTAAAATGCAAAGGGTCTCTGAGTTGATCCCTGATGTGCCAGCTTGGTGACAGGTGTCTTTGTGCTTTCCATCACACCGTCAGACATATGGATTTTGTGGGCCTGAGAAAGAACTGGCTCTTTATGACCCAATATACTGTACATGCTTGCAATACTTGACTATAGGAAGTGCTATACCAGGGTCCGGGTCACACCAATGGTCCATCTAACACAGCAGCCTCTTACCAGCAGTGGCAGCTTTGGTTGCTTAGAGAAGTAAACAAACAGGTCATAAACAGAGTGATTCATTCCCTGTTGTTTCTCCTATTTCCTGTAAGTCAGACATCTCATCCCCTGATTGACTTGGCTAGTATCTGTTTATGGCCCTATCTTCTAAGAGTGTATCCAACTCTTTTTGAAACCAGGCATGCCATTGGCCTTCACAGCATCCCCTAGCAATGTGACCCAGAGGCTAATTGTGTGTTGCGTGAAAAGTACTTCCTTTCTATTTGAGGGGACCAAAGCCCTTTACAGTTAATAATGAATAAAAGTTCACACCACCCATGTTCAGATACTAGCTTTGTTTCATCATTAGGGAAACTGAGGCATAGAGAGCATTGTCCAAGGGAGGTATAAAGTCAGTCAATGATCCAGGAATAAAGCCCCATGAATTTGATCTCAGGCATGCCTTACCATCAGAAGGGGAATTACAGAAGTACTGAGTGTAATAACATAGGCTGGGGCCCCGCATTAGCCCCTCTTTACCCTGGAGCCACAACCCTGTCTAAACAGTGGCTGCCAGTTGTTTACCTTGGGTTGGACCAGGGCAGCTTCACACAACATCATCCCCAGAAATGCAGAGCATACCGTGCATGTTAACCTGGCCCAACCTGTGGCAACGGGCTCCCACGGGGCGCCCCCTGTGTGAAAGGCAACCAGCAGCCCTGCCCACATTCAGGTCCACCAGGACCGTGTACAAGGTTACAGTGCCGACAAAGATCAGGCCCCTGGAGGTAGCTGCCACCAACTACCTGTCAGCTTCTGGAGCAGCAGTGAAGGGGGGTGCACACTCTGGCCGCCTGCCCAGCTGCTGTTGGAGCAGACCCTGTGGAGGATCAGACCTCATGTCCCTGTCTGGAGTGTCTACTTGCACAACTGGGGACACCAGGGCTGCTCCTCCTCCCCGGCATCTGCTCCAACAGCTGACCAGCAGTGGTGCTGGCTGCTTTCTCTGGGGCCCAATTCTGCTGCTGCAGGAACTGATTCCTGGGGTTCTGCCTGTGTGATGAACTTCCCGGGTAGAACTGGTATGGGGGGGGGGGAACGGTGGTGGCTACGCTCCTGCCCATGGGACCCATGCATGGGTCTACCCATTTTAGGGGCTCCCCACCCTTGTCCTTGCAAGTGGCTGTTGTGTGGATCCTCACCGAGCAGCTCCACCCTCCCTGCCCATGTGAAACCACCCATTGTAGTAGTACTGTAGTAGCACCAGCAGAAAGCATGCAGGTGCACATACTAAAGAAGGATCATGCTGCAAGTTGGTGCAAAAAAGGTGCAGGTGCTAATGATGGCAAAGGATAGTGCCATAAGCCAATCAAGCATGGAAGTCCTAAAGATTCAGGAGATATAAGAGAGCCTCATTTTGAATAAGGAGGCCATAGAGTGAGGAGCTTGGGGGAAGAACCTTCTATAGAATCAAGAAACAAATCCAGACAGAAGCCACATGTGTAGGATACTGAGATCCTGAAAGAGGAACCCATCTCCAATGGAACTTTCAGGTGGGCCATTTATATGCTCGGAAGGGGCATCTATTCAGCTCTTTGATAAAGGCCTTGGACCTTGCAGAGGCTGAGAAGCCCTGAAGTCCTTTGGGGAAGTAGGCTGGCTGTAGGGGTGGTTGGAGGCCAGACTTACTCAAACTTATTCAGGTATCCAGACCTATCCAGACTAATACAGACTGGTTTGAATCTGGACTAACTGGGCCTAGGCTACTTACTACAGGATCATGCCCTTGGCCTAAGTAAGATATAGGCCCACATTGGGGCATATATGAGGACCCTGTAAACAAGGGAACAGTCATTGGCTGCGATCCCAACCCCTCCTCCCCCCGCCCCCATGCACACTGCCAGACTACCTGACTGGTCAGACAGTCTTATTTACTGTGTGTAGATCCCACACAGAGGTCCATGAGGCTTGCGCACACCACAATGTCCCCGTAACGGGGGGTGGGGGTGCACTTTGTGCGTGTCTGTATGCATGTGCATAGAGTGCTCCATGGCTTGGAATCAGCCCCGCTGTGTGTGCCAGGACTTTGAGCTAGTTCTCAATTATTGCGAACCCAATTATTTCTATTAATAAATCTGAACTGTGACAACAATAAAAAGAAACATGAGGATTCTTTTTAACATGGCATATTTTTTAACTTGGAAAATGGCAAATCAAACTAAACAAGCAAAATAAATCCCTAGTGCTACTCCAGAGAAATCAAATAAAGTAATTGGGAAGCAATTTCATCCTCAGGATTGAGCAATGGATCAGAATGAAAACGGGGTATGTCTGTCAATAGATAAGACCGCCTGACCAGTCAGGTTGTCTGGCAGTAATGTACTCAACTTCATGCCCTGCGACCAGTCCTTTGTACCTTTTGGTAAGCTGCACTGATTTCCCTAGGAAGCAAGCATCACGTGTTCAGCCACATGAGAGTGTGTCTCACATGGCTGTACTTGTCATCAGAGTATCTGGCCAGTTTCTGATTGCTATTGGCAGTCATCAGCGCTTTTGAACTAGAGAGAAGATCACTGCGACACAGAGCTCTTGAGCATAATGGATGAAAGTTAAGAGAGAGAACCTGAGATTTCCCTGCAAAATAACACGTCATAAATGCACTTTTAAGTCTGTGGGTGAAACGTTAGGTCTACTGAGTTGCATCAGTGAGAGGCCCTGCAGTTTTCTGCCCAGGGCACTACTGGGGTAGTGCCAGGGTAGGAGGCTTCTACCCCATCACCCACCTCCCTTCTTTTGAAACATGCAGTCTCAGTGCTTCCTGCAGGATCAAGGCCATATTATGAAGTCATTAAAGAGTCCTTAGTAAGCAGAAGGCAGCCAAAAGCAACTTTCAAAATCCTCTTGGCTTGGCACTACTTTTCTTTGCTACATTTTACAGATCAATTGTTTGTATTCTACAAGACCTTGAACGTGCTCCCACCAGGTACAAAGGTCCGATTAGAGTATTAATATTGCAGAAACCATTCTCCATATTTATCTAACCGTGAGTTACCAAATCTTAATTGTACTTAAAACAGACTACTAATGGCACGTGGAGATTAACCATAAAGAGCACTGCATGCTACAGAAATGACAAAATACTCATTGACCCCAGGGAACATTTGCTTCCGCTGATTAATGCGATAGCAGAGAAATAGATTAATGTAATAGCAGAGAAACTTCCCCACCTGCATCCACTCTGCAAACCACTCTGCTGTCCCTCCCCCTGCAGGTAACTATCTTTTATAAAGGGGAGCCGCCCTTGAGGGCAGCGGCTGAAGGGCACCGCCAAAGGGCAAAGTGCCATTGGCGGATGCAGGCGGAGGTGGCTACCATGGACATTATACCTGCTCTTCAGAGCATCCCTGCATGGTGACAGAGGCTGTGACATTGCCTCCCCCCTCTCCCCCTATGTGGGTGGGAGTGGGGTGTGTGTGAAGATACTGACAGACATAGGAGTGGGGTGGGGTCCTGTGTGTATTGTGTGGGGAATTGTGATATTGGAGGGGTGAACTTTTGGGGGTTGGGGGGTTGGGGTTTGTTGTGTGGGTTGTTGACCTCCCTCTGGCAGCAGGAGAGGGAAGGGAAGTCAGGGGGTGGTGTGGAAGGGAACCCCTGGTGTGAGCAGGGATGACCCTCCGGGGGGGTTGCCTGTCGGTGGAAGAGGCGGGTAGGGAGGCGGGGGTCCATCTCGCTGGCCTGTCGGGGTAGCCTATGGGGGGTGGGTGTCTAACGGGGTTCTGAGGAGGGGAGGGGTTCCGCAGCTATTGGGGTTGTTATGGGTTGGAGGAGATATGGTCCAATGGGGAGATGTGTTCCATCAGTGAGGAGGGAGCGGTGCCTTGTGCCCGTTCCCCTCTCAACCCCTTGTCATGGAGAAACATGGGGTCACACACGTATAACACGGGACTACATGTTTGGTAAATGTGTGGGGCCAAGGGTCTCACATGGATGTAATGTTACTATACATGTACACTATGTAATGTCAAAGGTTCCACATGTTTGTAAGGTTGAAAATGAGAGCTGTAGAGCTCAGGTTAGGCCTCTCACACGTCACCAGTCTGCAGGAACTACAAGAGATAACAGAAAGTGTATTCAAAACATCTGGCTTGCTAGACAGCCTG
>QEPC01009046.1:1291274-1308879 GCA_003113815.1 Sphenodon punctatus | reverse complement strand
TAGCTTTTATTGATTTCCACAGGGCCTTTGATACTATAAATAGGAATAGGATATGGCTAAAATTGACAGAGATGGGAACAGATCATCATTTGTTGGATCTGATTATGGTAGTACATCGAGTATCCAAGGCAGTGGTGAAATTAGATAGGGCTGGAAATCTCTCTCGGCCATTTAACATACTTACAGGGGTAAGGCAGGGTTGCCTTTTAGCTCCTCTGCTCTTTAACCTGTATATTAATGACTAATGCCATTTTTAGATGAGCGCGTGACCCACTCACGCATGGTTTCAAAAATACCACGAGGCGGGATTACGCAAGATGCCGCCGGGGATCACACACATGGGAGGGGGGTGCACATTTTTTTCCAGCCGCGAATTGACCGGGTCGGCGATCGAGGTAGGTAATTCGTGGCTGGAAAAGAATGCGCGTCCCCCTCCCATGCTCATGATCCCCGGCGACGTCTCATGTAATCCTGTCTCACGGTATTTTGAAACCATGCGCAAGCGGGTCGCACGCTCATCTAAAAACGACCTTAGTCCTCGTGATTAGAGCAGCTAGCCATGTGCCACCCAAAGTCGCTGAGAGACCCACCCCTAGTCTCTTATATGCTGATTACATAATTTTAACGTCTCAGACTAAGAATGATCTACAGAACTACTTAAATCATCTTAATCAACTCTGTTTACTTAACAGTATGAAAGTAAATTTGGAAAAATCTCAAGTAGTCCGCTTTGGCAGGTCACGTACTGCTGCTCAGGTCAATAAATATGTCTATTTAGGCATTTCTTTGGTTCATGGTCCTCTCATAAGGATAGGATGGTTGCCAGAGCTAAGAGTGAGGTTGCAGGGATATTAAAATTATATAGGTCCTCAAACAATTCTAGTGTTCAATCTGTGATATCTGTTTTCAGGGCCAAAGTTTTGCCGCAACTTTTGTTTGACTTGGAAATTTGCTTTCCATATTACACCAGAGAGATTGAAGTACCACAAAACCAGTTTCTTAAGGCATATTGGGGGTCCCAAGGGTTACCCCACTGTCCTTTTTTACAGGCTGAAACAGTCTTCCATTCAGTAGCGGTGATGGCAAAGGAACATGCAGTAACCTATTGGACTAAAATCCATACCACGGATATCACTCACCTAACTAACAAATGCTGCTTGGAACAGATGTGGAACAGGGGCAATAAACAATATTGGTGGTGGTGGGAGCTAATGAAGCTCCTGTCTAGATGTGGTTACTCTTCTCTGTATACTGTTGTATTAGAAAATAGACAATTTAAGGCTATAATACAGAGGCTTAGAGATCTATCTGGCCAGGAGGTGATGGCCAGAGTATCTGAGGGCCAAAATAGCTCCATGCTATCCACTGCTCAAAAATGTTTTTGTCCTGGAGCCTTATCTTGTAAAAGTAAATGATCACCATCTTTGTAGAATGTGGTCACTAGCTCATTTTGAGTTGATCAATTCAGTCATCACCTTGGGTAGATTTACAGGGATTCAACATTCCGACAGGTTGTGTAACTGCCATCTTTCTGAAGTTGAATCCTTATGTTTTATTTCTGTGCCCTTACAGGCGTTTTGGTCTTCTTGGATTTCCCCATTGTTAAAGAATAATTCACTCCTCACTGAGCAGGAGAAGGTGGTTTCCCTGCTTGCTACAAATGATATGTCAAATAGCAAGGCTGTTGCACTTTTTCTTACGTTGGCTTTAAGGAAGATATTTAATTTTGATATAATGTCATTTTTATTATGTTTTATTGAGTTTTTGGTTTTATGAAATGGCGGAAAGCTGCAATAAAATATTGTTGTTGTAATGTGGCCAACAAAAATTCAGTATGTTCTCCAAGGGGTGGGCCCAAGAATTATTTATTTATTTATTTATTTATATTTAAAAGATTTGCTATCCTGCCCCTCCTGCCACAGGCATGTCAGGAAGGAGATGGGGTTAAGCTCTTTTCATAACATGCCCCCCCCCCCTCAAGTGCCATGAGGTCACAAATCCTGGTGAAGACATGTCCTTTTGCTCACAGGGAGTCCAACCCTACTGAGGGGCTTGGTCTGGGAGGGTCCCTGAACTGAACCCGATGGGACCTCTTGGGCTTGGTCCAGTATACAGAGCTGTAATCTGATCATCATCAGATCAGAGATCCAAAGCAGCAGGTGGAAAACATGAAGGAACGGGTGTGACCGAGGACTTGTTAACTGGATAAATCTAGTTCAGTGTCAGATCATCTATTTCCACATTCACTATCATCCTAAGTCTGAGTCCTATAGAAAAGGCCAGTTTAGCTGAAGACAATACAATTAGAATCGAGGAATCTGAGTATTTCCCAGTGATATTTTACATTTTATCCTCTGAGTCTAACCTCATTATGTAACAGAACATTTCCACTATACAATCAGAATCAGAGTCCTGTTTTTCAGAGACCTCAGTTCACTCCAGAATTGCTTTTGACTTTTATGCTGCAGAAACCTGCACAAGGGCAGGGAGAAGTACATGCAATCAATTTCCAACCTTTCATGGCCTCCCACAGCGATAACAGCAGAAACTATTGCATCAGATTCTTGTATGGCTCTGGGTCTCCAAAACATTAAAACGAAAAGAATAAAGTACACATGTCATATCAGATTTTAGAACATTGGTTAATAATGTTAATTAATTCCAAAGTCCAAGTCCATCCCTGAGACTGTGGCTTAACCACTGTAGCTCTTTGGGCAAGCATGGGTAAAGAAGGCACTTTGTGGCCTCTGGTACATGATGGAGTGATGTGATTAGCAGGTTGCTGCCCCCATTTTTGCAGTTTCCATTTGCAATATATGGAGCCCTTTCCATTGTTAAATGCTTTCAGCCCTGAGAGGGCCAATCCAAGAGATACCAGAAGCAAAGAAAATTCCCAAGCAGCTTTGCTCTCTTCCATCAGCCCTATACTTCCCTACAAGTAACAAGTTCTGATCTGTTTCTACAGGCTGATAAAAAGGGGTTTTATTTCCCAGATGCCAGGAGGCTGTTCTGCCGCTGTCCGTTGCATGTCCTGCCACATAAACCCTGCAGACATCCTGCAATAGCAGTCTATGAATGTGTTATATGTCTAAGCTTCAAAGATCTTGGAGCCACTTAAAGGAGTTTTGGGTGCTGTCATGCAGGCAGTGCCAAGATTTGTGTTTCTTTTGGTTTAGAAGACACATCAGCTGCACTTGCTCTATGTGTGCATGTAGTTCAATTCTTCCTTGCTTGCTCCCTCATCCATATAATCATATGCACACACTCTCCCTCCTACACACACACACATACACACACACACNTTTTTATGTGACCCTCGTTGTGATTGATTGTTTAGGGGGGCTGTATACTTACATATGATCTGGGGGTTATCTGTGCCAAATAGTAGTTACCATTCCAATATGATACATCCTAACTGAAGAATATTGTTAGCGGGATACTTGTATTGGATACAGGGGACTATTTAAAAATCCTTAGGCTGCCTCGTTTTTAGACTAAGGACAGCCCAAAATGACCAGGAAAAGACAGAGATAGGTTGCTCCCCAGCAGCAGTTGCAATCCAAACAACTCAAATTGGATCCTTATTTAACTGCCCCAGAGGAGGTGGGTGGTGAAGATACTGTTGGGACAGGAAGGGATAGGGATGGGGTTACTTTTAAAATTACCCCTAGTTTATTGGGCACTGCTCCTGGGGAACAGCAGAATCCTAAGCAGTGTTCAAATTCTAGAAATCTGGACTCATCATTGTTGAGTCAGGAAGAGCCCAGTTCCTTGGTGGGACCCGCAGATGAATGAACTACCCCTCTCGATTTACTGGGTAATCAATGTTTTATGATAGCAGATTTGATATAGAAGCTGGTTAAGCAATTTGGTATCATCACATCCCTTTTTCAGACCCAGAAAGACCAATTAGAAGTTGTTTCAGACTTTGTTATGGAGTATAGAGCTGGGTGTTTGGGACAAGAGGCACGGAAGCATTTCAAATCCAATAACAACTCAGCTCTGGCTGGAATGGATTTGACTCCTGTGCCTCAACAGCCAGTAGAAAAAGCCGCTGCAAAGTTGCAATCAGCAAATAAATAAAATCTAATGCTGGCAGTTAGTTTTGGCTCGCAGTTTGCACAGACAGGGCCAAGGGAGAAGTTGAGGATGAATCCAACAGCCCTGTCCTTTAGGATTTATCCCCTCCCAAATGGTGTATTCCCCCAATGGAAATCCAAGGGGGCAATTCACCACCACCTTACTACTATTCTCAGGCAGAACATCCCATTTAGGCAGATAGCAGCGTTCCAGGTTCTTTCTTTCTCTAGATCATTGCAGCGATTAATAGTGTATTTTCGCTCACCTGACTTGATGGCATAATTATTAGAACAAACTGATTTACTGTTTTCATGGGGAGTAATTCTTGGGGAAGTTGCAATAGAGACTGTTTCCCGCATACTGGATTCGAGGGAAGAAAACTCCCACCTGCCTAAAGTGCCTCAGGCCACTGGCGTCTTCAATTCTGATATCTGTCAGGATGACATTCGGTATCCCAACAAGATACCAATAGGGGAAAGATTGCTAAATGTGACTATGGGAATGGAACCCTTTTTAACGTCATTTCTTGAGTCCCAGGAGGTAAAAATGGGGGCAGTACGGCAGGTGCTGGAACCCTCCCCCCCTAATCTAGTAATGATGATGGATATGGAGGTCCCCAGAGCATCTAGCCCTCCACAAGATCTTTCTCCTGCTCGCAAGGGTATTTCACCGATGGTGATACAACATATAATCTCCGAAGGGTTTTTTCCTGCTGATTCAATTACAACTGGCCTTAGAGAGCACAAACGAGTGGCAAATAAGTCAGGTGCTTGCCAGTTGGAAGTTCCTTCATAAAATGCACAGAGCCAAGTTGTTGACTTTTTGAATATATCTTCATGGAACTCTGTTGGCTGGCACAACCATCTTAGGAATTCAGAATTTATTTCTTACATAACACCATATGGTTTTTCTTCAAGAAACTTGGGAGGTTGATAAGCTCAAATTTAGGGAGTTCAAAGCCTATTATATTCCAGCAACCTTGTCATCGACATGACGGCACCCAAGTGGAGGGCTGGGCTGTTTGCTTGCTGAGCAGGTGGGGCAGGAGGTGATTAAGATAACTGAGGAACCAGCGTTCATGTTAGGGTTGTTTCTGAAGGTGGAGAGGTTATTGCTTATATTGATTTCAGTTTATATTCCTCCTAGTAATGCGGTCACCTTCAGTCACCTTCAGGCCAAAAATTTGGGATAGGCTGCAGGAGTTAGTGTTGGATTTATTAGTTAAATTTCCTGCGGCTCTATTTATTTTGGTCGGGGACCTGAACGCTAGAGTGGGATCCAATGATGATCAGCTTCTATTATCCTGCTCAATTGAAAAGTAAACTCTGCCTGACTCCCTGCAGGTTCGGTCCTCGAAGGATGCTGGGATTAATTCTTCTGGAATAAGGCTGGATAGTTTGCTCCAGGAATTCAATTTGTTTGTCCTAAATGGTTCTGGATTTGGTGACCCCGTTGGAGAATATACATTTGTGGGCACCCAGGGAGCCAGTGTAGTAGATTATATAATAGCAGCAGCAAATACTGTGCCATTTATAAAGGATTTTCATGTGGGTTTTAGTATAGTCAGTGATCATCTTCCTTTAACTCTTTCTCTGGATTTAAACCCAGGTTTACAGTCTCCTGACCATGGCATTAAGTTATCCCATTTGAAATTATTCCCGACCATGCGTTGGAGTCTAAGACTTGATCAGACTCTAGCAGAAGCCCTGTCATCTGATATGGATGGAATTTAGAGCAATAATCTTGGGTGGTAATGAGGGAACAGAAGCGTTAAAGATAACAGAGACTTATAACCAGCCTAGTAAGGAAATCCTACAAGTAATGCTGACCCAGAAAGATGAAGGTAAAAATCTGAGAATTGATAATGAGAACCAACCTTGGTTTGACAAGGAGTGTCAGACAGTTAAGAAGCACCTCACTATGTATTTAGATTATCGTTATGGCAGAGGAAAATCCCTCAGTGAGTATTTAATTGTCAAGAGAGAATTTAAGAAACTGGCTCGACTCAAAAAGAGAGAATATGTGGAGGTTAGATGGCAAAAGGCCTTACAGGCCTGCGAGAACAAAGATTCAAGAATTTTCTGGAAGGTAGTAAATGGTGGGCTTAACAGAGGAGGTGGAGATTGGGGTCTCCCCCTGCTTCCAACTACCTGGGAAGTATATTTTCAGAATATATATGTCAATTCAAACAGCTCTTTTTCACCTCCACTAAATTTGCCTAAGATTGAGGATATGTCCCCCTGGCCTCCAGTCTCACAAGAGGAAGTGGGGGATTTGGATAGGACGTTTAAAAACAATAAAGCTCCGGGCCCTGACTCCATTCAGATCNCTCACCAGACAAAGTTGGTAAAAAGCACTCCTGACCACTGCCACAATCTGACAATCCAGGCATAGCAGTGGATCAAAGAGCAACCCAAGGCTGTGAACCTGAGTGACCAAGGGAGGCTGGACCCCATCAATGACAGGGTTTCCCACATCCCCTAGGTTGCACAATCGGCCAACCATCATCATCTTGGTCTTGTGTGGATTCAGCTTCAATCGACTCATCCACATCCAGTCCCCAACAGCAGCCAGATACTGGGTAAGCACCGAGACAGCAGGGCCTGGGTCAGATTAAAAGGAGAGATAGAACTGGGTGTCATCATCACATTAATGGCATCTCACTCCAAATCTCTGAAAGATCGCACCTCAGATACACATTGAACAGGAGTGGAGACAAGATGGAACCCTGCAAGTCTCAATAGGGGCATTCCAGAGGGAACGATGAGCCACCACCCAGAATCACCCTCTGGGTTCTCTCAGCCAGGAATGAATGGAAT
Source organism: Sphenodon punctatus (assembly GCA_003113815.1). Lineage (NCBI taxonomy): Eukaryota > Metazoa > Chordata > Lepidosauria > Sphenodontia > Sphenodontidae > Sphenodon > Sphenodon punctatus. Next base: position 1,301,980 of record QEPC01009046.1, on the reverse strand, counting down.
CACTCAAGAGTGGTCCTGTGTACCTACCCCAGCCAAGGTCCACAGCCATGTCAACAACACCCCATGGTCAACTGTATCAAAGGCCACTGAAAGATCTAACAAAATCAGCAGGGTACAATTTCCCCTGTCCATTTCCAAGTGCAGATCGTAAACCAAGGCCAGAAGTGCAGTCTTAGTTCCATGCCCAGGATAAAAACCTGACTGACATGGGTCCAGGAAACCGATAGCATTGTGATGCACCTGGAGCCGCAAGGCAATCACCTGTTCAATAACCTTCCCTAAAAAGGGGAGGTTAGAGACAGGGCGATAGCTGGCAGGGGAGTCATCATCAAGAAATGGTTTATTGAGTAGGTGGTGGATGACCACAGTCTTTAGGTCATCAGGCACACTGCCCTCCTAAAGGGAGGCATTGACAACCCCAGTCAGCAACACGCCCAGTGTCTCCCAGCTGGCTTTCACCAGCCAGGATGGGTATGGATCTAGTTCACAACTGGTCAGGCATACCCCTCCAAGCACATCCTCCAATTTGGTGGGCGAGATTAACAGAAGCTGATACAAGTAAACTGGACAAGACCGGGCCTCCTCAACCCTTAGCCCTAAACTCTGACTACCTTTCTCTGTTTCAGAATATTTTTGATGTTTTACAATGATTTTATACTTACAAATTTTAAAAAATAAACAACAAAATAATTTTATTCTCCTGGTCACTAGGGACAGTCTATTAGATAGTAGATAGTTAGATAGTAATTAATGTTTTATTAGGATACTAGCTTTCGCCATGACCCTAGCACAATCACAAACACATCACGAGAAAATTCACGTAAAAAATTAAAACAATAAAATAATGTGATTCAGAATATTTCAAGGTATAAACAAAGGGGAATGTCAACAATCTAGTAATACTAGTTTTGGTAGTTACAGATTACTAAATTGATACAGAATTAATTAGTACAGAGTTAATCCACGAGTATAGTCTAATGGAATTGGCTCTACCAATGATATAGCCTCCCGACAATATAACCTCTTAGTGCAGAGCTCAAAATGCCTTCTTGTGTAAATACTGCCAATGAATACATTATTAGCTAAAGATCTCAGCTCCTATCATTCGCATCCAGGATCTTCTGTCTGTCCTTAATAAAAGCCCTCCTTTTAGCAGCTAACCAGACATATGAGGATATTACAATAATATCCTCCGTGTTTGAAAGCTTTAGGAGGTATAGACAGGTACGACAGTCTATTACACACATATATTTTTCTTTAAAAAGGACTTATAATGTCACTTTTTAACCATGACCTCTACAAATTCTAATATATGTTTATTGCAAGGTCTAATTATTGTATCCAGCATGCTCTCAGGGTGTTCAGCTGTATCTAATTTACAAAAAAGCAAAAGGGTCTGCGACTCTTGACCTGGTTCTGCTGCATTCATGGGGAAATCCCATATTCAGGAACCTCCAACCATACTGGGAACTCCTCAGAGTCCTTCATCTCTGAATGGGTTTCCTTGTCATGTACAGGAGTGCTAAAAAGAACCTTAGCCAGAGGGCTGCTTTCATCCTCTGATCTTGAAATGTAGCATTTTCTGTATAAACGCCTCACCATGGGTGGAGGATTAGTAAGCTCCAAAGGCCTCACAGGGGTAGCACTGTAAAGAAAGGAGGGTGCAATAAGGGAAAGGGGGCGTGGAACACAGACATACTCTTTTTAAGGGTTGGGTCCAGCACTCTGCTAAGTGTAAGATACTCCCTCAGGATCTTGTGTGGCCCTAGTACTCTTTTGCGAGAGAAGGTCAGATCATCACAGGGATGGTGACCAGGGATGCTATTTCCAGGATGCTCCACCTCTTCTGTGTGCTCCCCACATGCCCTCCAATATACACACACACACACATGGACACAACCCAGGAAAAAATCTAGTGTAGAACATCTAGGATTTCGGGGATTAAGTTCCAGGAAGGGGATGCAAGGAGGGGTCACAGACTTTCACTCTCACAAGGGCTGTAGTGACAAGGTGGGACCCAAATACAGAGAAGGTAAGATAGAACTTCACCACTTCACTCACTCTTGATTAGCACACACACACCACACACTCTCTCGCAACACCACAGACACTCCAAATATGTTACCACACTGCCACTCTCCTCCACAACACACTTGATATCTCAGGGGCCAGTGTCTCACAGCTGAGCTGATCACCGGCAGCATTTCCTGCTGCCAGCTTCCTTTTATGCTGTTCTAGCCTGCCCTGCAGTGGTGTGCAGGCACGCTGAGCGCCGCAACTCCACCAGTGGTCCTGCCCCGCTGCGCTCACCCTATCTGCCTGAAGGGCCTTTCCCTCTGTTATCAGCTGCATGCAGGGCCTACCAGCCCAGCCTCCATGCGGTCGGCCTCCAGATCCTGGGTTATGTCCCTTCTCCTATCTTGGTCTTGAAGTGGCCACGGGCGTTAACTTTGGCCCTGCCCCCATGGACAACGTTTGCAGTTTCTGACAGTACCCTCCTTGAAACACTCCCCCCAGAAGGAATAGGGCCTGGACCATGAGGGGTGACGTTAATGAAACAAGCAAACTAATCTAGGGGCCCGAACTGGCATAGCAGGTTCCCAGGAACGATCCACGACATCGTATCCCTTCCAATCAATTAAATATTAGTTTACCTCACTTACATTTGGAATCCAAAATGACACGGACCTTGTATTCTGACTCGTCTGCTACGTCCATTACAGGTCCTGGAGGAGATACATCAGGAAACAATGAAGGTGTCAGGGTTCGCTCCTGTGCCCCATGGCTGTGGTGTCCTGGACGACTGGGGCTGAGATGCTGAGCCCTGACATTGAGCCCCACGGCGGGGCCACCTGTCTCCCCCGGGGTGGTCTCGAATTCGGCAGTTGCCCAGCAACCGCCACAACAAGGAATTGTGGAGGTGCCACCTCCTGACGCTGAGCAGGATGCAGGTGTGGGGTCTGCGGGGCTTCGCTGCTCCTTGTGGCTCCAGGCATGTCGGGGCGGGGGCGTGGCCTCCTCTTGAAATGCCAGCGCTGTGAGGCACACAGCACTGGTGATCCGTTTCAGACTGGACCCCTTGCGTGTTTGGAGAGGAGAGAGAGAGAGAGACTTAATTCCCATTGCCTTTCCCCCTTGTTCCCCTTGGACAACTGAAGGAGTGCTTCAGGTGTTTGACTTACTGGGTGAGTGTTTTCTGTTCCTCCCTGGCTCTATTTCCCTTAGAGTGTGTGGAACCCTGTGATAATCCCCAGAGTGAGTCTGCCTTCCCTCCTGGGATGCCTGCCCCCTTCCTCTTCCTGTGTACCCTCCTTCCTCCCCTGGGACCTGGACCCTTCNATACAGAATTAATTAGTACAGAGTTAATCCACGAGTATAGTCTAATGGAATTGGCTCTACCAATGATATAGCCTCCCGACAATATAACCTCTTAGTGCAGAGCTCAAAATGCCTTCTTGTGTAAATACTGCCAATGAATACATTATTAGCTAAAGATCTCAGCTCCTATCATTCGCATCCAGGATCTTCTGTCTGTCCTTAATAAAAGCCCTCCTTTTAGCAGCTAACCAGACATATGAGGATATTACAATAATATCCTCCGTGTTTGAAAGCTTTAGGAGGTATAGACAGGTACGACAGTCTATTACACACATATATTTTTCTTTAAAAAGGACTTATAATGTCACTTTTTAACCATGACCTCTACAAATTCTAATATATGTTTATTGCAAGGTCTAATTATTGTATCCAGCATGCTCTCAGGGTGTTCAGCTGTATCTAATTTACAAAAAAGCAAAAGGGTCTGCGACTCTTGACCTGGTTCTGCTGCATTCATGGGGAAATCCCATATTCAGGAACCTCCAACCATACTGGGAACTCCTCAGAGTCCTTCATCTCTGAATGGGTTTCCTTGTCATGTACAGGAGTGCTAAAAAGAACCTTAGCCAGAGGGCTGCTTTCATCCTCTGATCTTGAAATGTAGCATTTTCTGTATAAACGCCTCACCATGGGTGGAGGATTAGTAAGCTCCAAAGGCCTCACAGGGGTAGCACTGTAAAGAAAGGAGGGTGCAATAAGGGAAAGGGGGCGTGGAACACAGACATACTCTTTTTAAGGGTTGGGTCCAGCACTCTGCTAAGTGTAAGATACTCCCTCAGGATCTTGTGTGGCCCTAGTACTCTTTTGCGAGAGAAGGTCAGATCATCACAGGGATGGTGACCAGGGATGCTATTTCCAGGATGCTCCACCTCTTCTGTGTGCTCCCCACATGCCCTCCAATATACACACACACACACATGGACACAACCCAGGAAAAAATCTAGTGTAGAACATCTAGGATTTCGGGGATTAAGTTCCAGGAAGGGGATGCAAGGAGGGGCCACAGACTTTCACTCTCACAAGGGCTGTAGTGACAAGGTGGGACCCAAATACAGAGAAGGTAAGATAGAACTTCACCACTTCACTCACTCTTGATTAGCACACACACACCACACACTCTCTCGCAACACCACAGACACTCCAAATATGTTACCACACTGCCACTCTCCTCCACAACACACTTGATATCTCAGGGGCCAGTGTCTCACAGCTGAGCTGATCACCGGCAGCATTTCCTGCTGCCAGCTTCCTTTTATGCTGTTCTAGCCTGCCCTGCAGTGGTGTGCAGGCACGCTGAGCGCCGCAACTCCACCAGTGGTCCTGCCCCGCTGCGCTCACCCTATCTGCCTGAAGGGCCTTTCCCTCTGTTATCAGCTGCATGCAGGGCCTACCAGCCCAGCCTCCATGCGGTCGGCCTCCAGATCCTGGGTTATGTCCCTTCTCCTATCTTGGTCTTGAAGTGGCCACGGGCGTTAACTTTGGCCCTGCCCCCATGGACAACGTTTGCAGTTTCTGACAGTACCCTCCTTGAAACACTCCCCCCAGAAGGAATAGGGCCTGGACCATGAGGGGTGACGTTAATGAAACAAGCAAACTAATCTAGGGGCCCGAACTGGCATAGCAGGTTCCCAGGAACGATCCACGACATCGTATCCCTTCCAATCAATTAAATATTAGTTTACCTCACTTACATTTGGAATCCAAAATGACACGGACCTTGTATTCTGACTCGTCTGCTACGTCCATTACAGGTCCTGGAGGAGATACATCAGGAAACAATGAAGGTGTCAGGGTTCGCTCCTGTGCCCCATGGCCGTGGTGTCCTGGACGACTGGGGCTGAGATGCTGAGCCCTGACATTGAGCCCCACGGCGGGGCCACCTGTCTCCCCCGGGGTGGTCTCGAATTCGGCAGTTGCCCAGCAACCGCCACAACAAGGAATTGTGGAGGTGCCACCTCCTGACGCTGAGCAGGATGCAGGTGTGGGGTCTGCGGGGCTTTGCTTCTCCTTGTGGCTCCAGGCACGTCGGGGCGGGGGCGTGGCCTCCTCTTGAAATGCCAGCGCTGTGAGGCACACAGCACTGGTGATCCGTTTCAGACTGGACCCCTTGCGTGTTTGGAGAGGAGAGAGAGAGAGAGACTTAATTCCCATTGCCTTTCCCCCTTGTTCCCCTTGGACAACTGAAGGAGTGCTTCAGGTGTTTGACTTACTGGGTGAGTGTTTTCTGTTCCTCCCTGGCTCTATCTCCCCTAGAGTGTGTGGAACCCTGTGATAATCCCCAGAGTGAGTCTGCCTTCCCTCCTGGGATGCCTGCCCCCTTCCTCTTCCTGTGTACCCTCCTTCCTCCCCTGGGACCTGGACCCTTCTTTCCCCCACCTTCATCACCTTCTATACTGCCCCCTGGGGTGAGTGTGCACTGCGTGTTTTGGGTGGTGGGAAAGGAGGAGCATTCCTGCACAGCTTGCCCAATGATGATAGTGGCCTGATCCCTTGTGTATTTAAAAGGCCAGCATACTATCCTGACGGGTATTCTAAACCTCGTAAGTCAAGCCGGGGGCCTGGGCTAGGTTCTTACCTCGTGGATGGGAGTGTCTGGGTGTGTAGGAACATTTGGACCCATTCCTTTCCTATCAACCCCAAATTCCTCCGTCCCAGTGACAGTATCACTGGCATAATAGCCTTCTCCATTGTGTAGGACACGATGGATGTGGCTGACCAACTTGCTGAACTAGTGCGGGCAGTGTAGTCCCTAGCCATGGAAATGCGGGACGTAAAGGCCAAACAAGCAGAGTTGGAGGTGGCAATTAAGGCGGGACCCAGGGCAGAAAACCCCGTGGGCGCAGTAGTGTCACCCCCAGTAAAGCCGCTTGCTCAGGAACCCCAGGGTGCTGGGGCTGCCCCACCTCAGGAACCAAAAGGACCCAAAATTGACAAATTTCAGGGGGATCGGTGGGTCTTCCAGGTTTTTTTGGCATTTATGGTTCAACCTGCTACATACCCCACAGACGAATTGAAGGTAGCCTTTATCATAGGCAATCTAGGGGGCATAACCTTGGAGTGGGCTACTTTGTTACTCAAAGAGAAAAGCCCTTTGTTCACGACGCTCTTCGATCATCCCAATCAGATCAGGGATGCTCAAGCACAGATTATGTCCCTGAAACAAGGGAAGGGTGCCTTACTTGAATATGTGACACGTTTTCAACAACTATCTCTTGAATTGCATTGGCCTGAAGATGTGCTCACGGTTCTGTTCCGTCGAGGATTTAATGAGAATCTGAAGGATCAACTTGCCTTCACTGCACTACCAGACACTTGGGGGAAGCTGGCTACCGTGACATGATCGTTTAATTAAGCAGCGAAGAGAACGGTTCCAGGAAAATCATGCCTTTGTCCCCTATATCCCCGCAATGGCAAATCTGGGAGGGGATTTGACTAAAACCGGAGAACCAGAGCCTATGCAGTTGGGAGCCGCTTGAGGATCCCTTTCTCGCGAAGAAAGAGACAGGAAGCGGAGGTCCCGAGCCTGCTTTTATTGCGGTGAAACGTCTCATTTTATTCAAACTTGTCCAGCTTTGACACCACCAGGTAAACAGACGGGAAACTCTTCCGGCTGGGGTGCACAGGGGGCCCTCCGGTCTTGAACTTTAATACCCTGGCATGCTCAATTAAGTTATCCTACCTCCAAATACCCCTGACCATTGTGGCTTCTCCTCAACGTTCTTTTTTGGTGTGGGCCTTGATTGACTCAGGAGCCTCCAGTAACTCTATGGACCTGGAGCTAGTAATTTCTTGGGCGTTACCGACAGAACCTAAACTTTCCCCAGAGCCAGTACATACTATAGATGGGTCCCCCTTGATCTCTGGCCCCATCACAACCCAAATGAGCCCATTACAATGTACTTTTGGAAAGCACCAGGAATATCTTGCTTTTGATGTAGGCTGTACCCCCTTATTCCTTGTGGTCTTAGGCTTGCCATGGCTCCGCATGCACAACCCACAAATTTCCTGGGCTCACAACCAACTGCAATTTACTTCTGAATACTGCCAACATAAATGTCTGCAGAACCCTCCGGTGCAACAGATGGCGACCCTGTCCCCCGGAATCTCAGGATCTGAAGCTATCAGTCTCCCCCTCGAGTATCAATCGTTTCAGGACGTGTTTAATAAACAGTCTGCTTCCATCCTGCCTCCGCACAGGTCCTATGATTGTCCCATTGATATTCAACCTGGTGCCGAACCTCCCTTTGGCCACATCTATGCTCTCTCCACGCCGGAGTTCTAAACACTTCACCTCTATCTTGAAGAAGCCTTACATAATGGCTCATCCGCCACTCCTGTCCCCGGCAGGGGCCCCAATATTCTTCGTGCCAAAGAAGGACGGGGGCCTCTGTCCCTGTATAGACTACCGTGGATTAAACAAGGTGACTATTAAAAACCAATATCCCCTTCCCTTGATTCTAGAGCTCCTGAATCTTCACCAGGGGGCTTGTATTTTCATGAAGCTCAATCTTTGGGGGGCCTATAACCTTCTTCGAGTCTGGGAGGTCGACGAATGGAAAACGACTTTTTGGACACACTATGGACATTTCTAATACCTCGTGATGCCGTTTGGCCTGGCAAATGTACCTGCTACGTTTCAACACTTTATCAATGACATTTTCCGTTACCTCCTAGACATCTTTGTGATTGCCTGTCTCGATGATATTTTAATCTATTCTGCGAATCTTGAACAACACGTAGGACATGTGCGGCGTGTCCTCCAGTGATTACGAACTCACAAACTGTTCTGTAAATTAGAAAAATGCGCATTCCACCTTGCTTCTGTGGACTTCCTGGGGTTTATCATTTCCCTCACGGGGGTCCAAATGGATCCTCGCAAGGTGGAAGCCATTCACCAATGCCCCCCCCCCGAAGACTGTGAAACCCCTACAATCATTCCTTGGCATTGTCAATTATTATTGGCAGTACATTCCCCACATGCAGAACTTTCTACTCCCTTGACGCGGTTACTAAAGAAACATCAAGACTTTACATGGGGGGCGGAACAAGAACAAAGCTTTGACCATCTAAAACAAGCCTTCATGTCAGCTCCTCTGCTCTGCCACCCTGATTTTAATAAACCATTTCAAGTCGAGGCTGATGCCTTCAACAGGGCATATGGGTCCGTATTGTCGCAGCCCAATCCCGCCAACACCCATGGTCTACCATGTGCATATTATTCCCGCCAACTTACCCCTGCCAAACAGAATTATACGATCTTTGATCGGGAACCCTTAGCCATTAAGGCAGCATTCGAAACTTGGCAGCATTACTTAAAGGGAGCAAGACACTCCGTTACCGTTGTAACCGACCATAAAAACTTGACTTTCCTTCAAACTGCATAAATCACTAACGCCTGGCATGCACGTTGGGCTCTTTTTTTTGCATGCTTTACCTTCATGATTCGCTATTGTCCAGGAAGGCTGAATACACTTGCCGATGCCTTGTCTCATTATCATGAAAGAAAGGATGAGGAGAAACCCCAGAAAGGCAGGATCCTGGATAACAAAGTATTTGCAGGTACCTATGTAACACAAGAACAACTTGTGCAAGCTACGGCTCAAGAACTGTTACCCACCACCGATCCCGCCTTTATTGAGGACCAGGGTCTCTTAAAGCAGCAGGGTCGTTTCATCGTTCCCCCCTCCTGCCGACCTCATATCCTTTGGGCTCACCATGATGCCCCTTTAGCGGGACACCCTGGTCGGGACCAGACTTACCGTATAATCCATTGATCCTTTTGGTGGCCATCCCTCTCACATGATGTTCAGCAATGCATCAGTAACTGTACCACCTGTGCACGCACAAAAGCCTCTAGGCAAATACCTCAAGGGCCATTGCAACTTAGGGAACCTCCTAAGGGTCCTTGGCAAGGAATAGGCATTGACTTTATTGTTGAACTTCCCCCCGCTCGAGGTTATACTACTGTATGTGTAGTGGTGGACCATTTTACAAAGATGGCCCACTTCATTGCCTGTAAGGGGCTTCCCACAGTCCACTGGACTGCCTTACTGTTCATCCGCCATGTGGTACGCTTACATGGGTGGCAGATAGAAATCATAAGCGACCAAAGTTCGCAGTTTGTTTCACGCTTTTGGCGGGCTTGCTTCAAGGTGCTTCATGTTCAACTGAGCCCCACCACGGCGTATCATCCCCAAGCAAATGGACAAGTAGAACGAGTGAACCAGGATTTTGAGCATTACTTGTGGTTTTATGTCAACTACCTTCAAAATTACTGGTATACCTGGCTCCCCCTTGCAGAATTTGTACACAACAATGCCCCTAACGCCTCCCTAGGCGACTTCCCCTTTTTTGTATCTCATGGTTACCACCTCGAAATCGGAACTCCAGACCTCTCTACGGTACATGTTCCAGCAGCAGTCAGCCTACTCCACCATATTCAGCAAGCTCAACACCATGCCAAAATTACGCTTGCAGAGTCTCGCCAATGCTACAAGGACTATGCGGATAGGCATCGCTGCCCTGCAGAGTCCTTGCAACCTGGCAATTACATCTTGGTCGACCGGCATCACTACCCTTCCACACAACCCTCCCAGAAATTGGATGACAGATACATAGGGCCGTACCCTATACTTAAACAAATTAATTATGTTACATTTAAACTGTAACTCCCCTCACGACTTCAGATTCACCCCACTTTTCATGTGTCCCTCCTCAAAAAGGCATCTGCACCAGAAACCCTCCCAGACGTTGCACCGTCTGTCGTACCTGCGGGCCCCAACAACGTTTGCTATGAGGTTCAAGCTATCCTGGGTGCTAAGATGCTCTGTGGTCATCTACACTATTTAGTGGACTGGGTCGGGTATGGCCCTGAGGATCGGGTCCTGGGAAGCTGCCTCTCTCATTTCAGCCCCATGTCTGCTTCATGTGTTCCACTAACGCCACCCAGAGAAGCCTGGACCACTCTGTGCCCTTGGTGGGGGGCTCAAGGGGGGGTACTGTCAGGGTTCGCTCCTGTGCCCTGCGGCCATGGCGTTCTGGATGGCTGGGGCTGAGACGCTGAGCCCTGACATTGAGCCCCATGGCAGGGCCACCTGCCTCCCCTGGGGTGGCCTTGAATTTGGCAGTTGCCCAGCAACTGCCACAACAAGGAACTGCAGAGGTGCCACTGTCACGCCGCACCCACAGGCACTAGTGCGGCGTGGCGGACCGCGTGGGAGCGCTCCAATCGAGGGTAGGCGGGGAGGAGTTTCCCCGCAGCCATCAAGCGGTGGGAAAAAGGAGCTGACAAGGCAGAGGCAAGCCCCGCCCCCAGAGGACTCCACAGG
>QEPC01009046.1:1264414-1276594 GCA_003113815.1 Sphenodon punctatus | reverse complement strand
CCCCCCTCAGGAGCACTCAGCAGCTATCCTACTTGCCACAAAGTAACACTTAGATACAACAAAAGACAGCAGAATATATGCAATCTATGCAATCATTTTATATATAAGGTGTACTATATAATAATACACAAAGAGAACAACTTCAATACAATAAAAAGTGCAAAAAATGCACTTGACTCATAAAAAAGGCAAACACGTTTCGGATTAAATCCTACCTCAGTGCATAGATCAATGAATATAACAGACACAAGTGTAATCTCATGTCCTAATTTGTGTCACCAGCCAAGGGTAATTCTCTTCCCTTTACTTGATTCCTCTATTCTCCCATGTAGTGGGCTGAACAGTGATCTATACTTTTAAAGAGACCTGCTTCCATTTGGAATCAAGTAAAGGGAAGAGAATTATCCTTGGCTGGTGATATCTTCGAACAGCTTGAGTCACTGTATGGTATGCCCGTGAGCATTGGAGTTATTCAAGTTGACACAAATTAGGACATGAGATTACACTGGTGAGATATTGGCAAGAGCTACTTGGGTCATGATTGCATAGATTGCATATCTTCTGCTGTCTTTTGTTGTATCTATGGGTGGTGTGTAGGTCACGGGATTGTGTCTCCACACATGTTGCCTTCAGATAGAATCACAGAGTTGGAAGGGACTTCAGAGGTCATCTAGTCCAACCCCTTGTTTAATGTAGGAAATCCGCAGCTACAGCATCTCTGACAGATGACTGTCCAACTTCTGTTGAAAACCTCCAGTAAAGGAGAAGCCACCACCTCCTTAGGCAATTTGTTCCACTGTGAAGCAGCTTTTCCATTAGGAATTTCTTTCTAATGTTTAACCGAAATCAGCTTTCTTATAATTTGAGCCCACTATTTTTAGTCCTGCCCTCAGGAGCAACAGATAACTAGTCTTTGCCATCTTCTGTGTGACAGCCCTTCAGATATTTGAAGACTAGGGATGGGCGAATGCGGTTCGGAAGTTTGGAGTTTGGCCCAAACTCGGTCTGTTCGGACGACCAAACCCGAACCCGAATCCGAACATGAACTGACCGAACCAAACTCAATTCTGAACGTCGAAATGACCGAACAGTTTGGTCAGTCCGGATCGTGTTTGGGTGGCAAAAAAGGGTCACTGGAAGGTCAAACATGACAGGGAGGGGTAGTCAGCTGAGGAGCAGAGTTCCAGGCACCAGGGGTGGAGAGGCTTGGAGTAGCAGCCAGCCTGCCCAATCACCATCCCTTTTCACCTCAGACCACTGGCTTCGCAGTCTGTGATTGGCCATGGGCCAATGGGGCTTGCGGTGAGGTGGGTGCAGCAAGAAACAAAACTGTCTGCGTCCCCCCCTTCCCAACACCTTCTGAGCTAGTCACTGTTCCTGAACAACAGGTGTTTCAGAAGGCTCCCTCTCCCAGCATTTCCCAGCTCCCCAATCCATTGCCATCCTCCTCCCATTTCACCCATCCAATCCATCTACCCTCATATTCTCATTCATTTATTTAGCTTAGCTTAGATAGATTTAGTGGTTATTTTTTGTTTTTACCCCTCCCTGTGTTCAATCTTCCTTCCTCCCTCCCCACTCCATTGAATTCTTTCCCTCTCCCATATAGTCCATCCCAGATTCCCTTCCCTCCCCCTGTTTTTTCATTTAGGGTAGGATTATTAGATTGATTTAGGTTTCATTTCAGTTTTGTAAAACCATATAAAAAAACAAACAAAAAACCATATAAAAACATTTCCCGAACGGCCAAACCTGAGCCGAATGGCCGAACCCAAACCACCGAATCTGAACCCGGTGAACAAACTGAATGGCCGAACCGAACGGACAAACCGAATGCAGCCGAACTGAATGGCCAAACCCGAACCTGAACCATCTGTTCGCCCATCCCTATTGAAGACCACTACCATGCCTCCTCTTAGTCTTCTTTTCTCTAGGCTAAACATGCCCAGCTCCTTCAACCTTTCCTCATAGGACTTGGTTTCCAACCTCTGACTATTTTGTCACCCTCATCTATGTCCTTCTTAAAATGCAGTGCCCAGAACTGGAAACAATACTCCGGATGAAGTCTGACCAGTGCAGAATAAAGTGGAACTATTGCTTCTCATGACTTGGATACTATGCTTCTGTTAATGCAGCCTAGAATTGCATTAGCGTCTATCACACTGCTGACTCATGTTCAGTTAGTGATCAACTACAACCCCATAATCCTATTCACATGTATTGCTGCCAAGCCAGGTATCACCCATCCTATACTTCTGCACTTGATTTTTCTTACCTAAATGCAGAACTTTACATTTGACTCTGTTAAATTTCATTTTGTTCGTTTTGGTCCAGTTATCCATCTTGTCAAGAACATTTTCAATTTTATTTCGTTTTCTGTGGTTAGCTGTCCCTCCCTGCAAATTTGATAAACATCCCCTCAACTCGTTCATCCAAGTCATTTATAAAGATGTTATACCGGGCCCAGGACCAAGCCCTGCAGCATCCCTCTCAAAGTAAATACCTCCTTCCAGATTGATGAGTAACCATTGATGAACACTCTTTGAGTACAATTCTTCTACCAGCTGTAAATCCATCTAATGGTAGTATAATCTAGCCTACATTTTACTAGCTTATCAACAAAGATATCATGGGGGACTTCATCAAATACATTGTTGAAATCAAGATATATTATGTCCATGGTGTTCCTATGATCAACTAAATTAGTAACTTTATCAAAAAAGGAGATAAGATTAGTCTGGCATGACAAATTCTTGACAATTCATGCTGACTTCTAGTAATTACTGCATTGTTTTCTAAATGTTTACAGACTGACTGCTTTATAATTTGTTCTAGTATCTTGCCAAAGCTATTGGGAGCTGCTTTCATCAGCATTTGGAAACTACCATCATAAATTAATATTGGAACCTAATCTTTATGAGTTGTAAAAGTTTAAATCTTCTGGAGTTGACAATATTGCTTGCTTGTGTTAGTTTCATTTTAATTAATTAATTAATTAACATGAAACTAATTACCTCTTCCATCAAGCTTTCCTTGGCTCCTCATTCCCCTCGCCTCCTTGCTGACTTATCCTGAATCATTGTATCTTGTGTATCATTAAATGAGAACTACACCTGTGTAACTAACTAAGCCAAGCACGTGCACCTGAGACCTCACGAGTTCATGTATGTATCCTTGTCTCTTCCTCTGTTTCCCCCACCCTTTGTCTCTCCACACACCCACCCCACCCCTTGTCTCTCTTACATTGTAAGCCAGCTGGGGCAGGGACCGTGTCTCTTTCTTACAATTGTAAAGTGCCAGATACATTGCTTGTGCTATATAAATGCTTAATTAAAAAATCCAACTAACTTAATTTATTTATTATTATTATTATTATTATTATTATTATTATTATGCCCTTCCTGAAAAGCTCAAGGTGGCTAACAACATAACAAAAAACACATAAAATACAAAGAATAAAACCCATAAAACCACGTTTAAAATACCCCTGCCTCAATCCTAACGCTGCATTTTGAATACTAATAAGTCCAAGTGGGCAAAACTAAATAATTGGTTAAGATGTTTCTGTTTATATAAAAAATCATAAATAAAAACAAATGTCCATTATGTGAGTCATGTTTAATATTTTATTCAGTTTTGTTCTGTTTTCTTTACTTGGACTTTTATTAATGATCTGGTTGCTCATTTACGCAATGGAGGATTTCATCTGGTTGCAATTCAGGGAAGAGAAATTTCGGTATTATTATACGCTGATGATATAGTCCTTTTATTCTCCTCATAAATTGGTATTAGACATTTAATTGTAGCTTTAAATCAATATTGTAAGGAGAATCATTTGGAAGTTAACCAAAAAAAATCTAAGGTTATGGTTTTTGGGAATAATACCATACTAACCAATGGTTGTTAGATAGAAAACCCTTAGCGCAGATATGGAAATATAAATACCTGGATCTGTTGTTTTCTAGTAATGGATTATGGGGCAAACATGTGGATACAGCCAAAATAACAATGGCTCTAACTGTCGGTGGAACAATTAGGTTTTGGAGAACATCTGGTGGGAAACTAGTTCCTCCAGCCTTAAAACTATTAGAGCATAAACCTACCCCTCGGGTATTGCATAGGGTGGAAATTTGGGATTCACGGCAGAGTGGACTGATACAGCTGTTCCAAAACAAGCTCCTTCATGCAGTACTTGGTGCTCCATTATGTACACCAATCTGTATGTTAAGAGTGGAAACAGGGATGTTGAGATGCGAGCCTGTTTTGGTTTTTTCCTTTATTGGTTACAACTTATTAATATGCAATAATAATATACAATAATATAGTATGTATTATATATAATTACATAATATATCAATGTAATTAATTATAATATATGATACAATATAATTATTATATTAATAATATAATATATTATTAATATAATAATATACAATAATAATATGCAGCTTATTAATATGCAAGACACCAGACTCCCAAAACTTTGCTGGCATGAAAAACAAAATGAAGGTTTTGTATCTCCTTGGTATCGGGATCTAGCTACCTTATGTGTATTGGCTGCATTATCTATACCTTTTTAAGGGGTTTTACTACAACCAGGGCCAGAGAATTGATGAAACCCGACTGCGAGACATGTATATACAGAATGACTGAGCTTCCATAACTGAGAACAAAATAGCTCTTTTTTATAGCAGATAGGGATGGGCGAACACGGTTTGGAAGTTCGGAGTTCTGCCCTAACTTGACCTGTTCGGACGACTGAACCGAACTTCTGAACCGAACGCTCGAACTTCCGAACAGTTCGGAAAACTTTGGATGAGTTCGGATGAGTTCGGGGGTGGGAAAAACGTGACTTTGGGGGGGAAGCAGCTGAGGAGCAGACTTCCTAGCACCAGGGGTGGACACCAGGGGTGGTTTCAGGGCCGAAAATACTGATACTGAAAAAAAATCGGTTTCAGTACCGATAGCACTTTTTTGAATGTTCGGCCGAGTTCGGATGAACCGAACTCTGCCGAACCGAACAGCTGAACCCGAACTCGGGTTTCGAACAGAATGACCAAACATCTGAACATCCGAATGGCATTCTGTTTGCCCATCCCTAATAGCAGATTTAAGACTTCACATTATTTGGAGCATTACTTGATAGCACTGACAAATTTCCCCATACATAGAGCATTGACACTAGTGAGGTTTCAGTTGATGTCATCTGCTGTAGTTGATGGGAGGTTAAACTAGGTTCCTTATGATGAAAGACATTGTCCTTGAGGCTAGTTTAAAGTGGAGGACTTGCTTCACTATCTTTTCGGTACACTAACAGATGATGTAAGGGAAAATATTTATTTATTTATTTTTATTTATTTTGCTACTCTTTTACCCCACACCCTCCCACTCACAGAGCAGCTCAGGGTGGCTTACAATAGTAATAACAATAATAATAACAATAAAAGAAACACACAATATACAATTTAAAATTCATTAAAATGCTAAAAACATACAAAGGACAGAACCCCCACCCACCTCTCCAAAGGGCTAGCAGAACAGCTACCATATTCCTGCCAGGGAGCTTTGTTCCTCCTCTTCCACCAACCTCACCTGCTCGTGACTCCCTTGCTCCTCAAAACGTTTTCACCCCTTTTCCCTTGCTGCTCCCCATGCCTGGAACTCCCTCCCTAAATACATTTGTCTGCTCCTTTCCTCCCAACCTTCAAATCTCTCTTGAAAACCTACCTCTTCCATCAGGCTTTCCTTAGTTCTTCATCCCCATAGACCTTTCATGGGTACCTCCTCTTCCCTCCTTCACTCAGAGCCCTCCTCTTTCCTGTAACAAAGGCTGTTTTTACACAGATGCCCCCGCTGCTCGGTGTTTGGACAGGTGTGTGGCGGAGGGGGGATGGGTGTGCAGTGGGTGTGCACCCATGTAAACACCACAAGCGGTGGGTGTTTGTGCATGCGTACTCCTGCCGCACACCCACCAACACCCGCTGCACACCTACCCACACTCACCTCCACCCACGGAGCCCTCCGACAGAATGGAGGATGCTCCGTGGGTGGAGGTGGATGTGGGTAGGTGGAGGTGTGTGTGTGTGCATGTAAACGGGCACAGACCTACCTACACCCACCGTGCTGAAACACCCAGCCCCATCCATGTAAAAAAGGCCAAAGTTATGCATATGTACCTGTGACTTCTCAACTTCATGGTGTATTCTTGGGTGAAAATAAATGTGCAGCTGGCACGCTGGGTGCACTTCCCTAAGGAGGTGGAGCCACCCCTGGCCACCCCTAGTTGGAACAAGTCAGCAAATGGAAGAAACGTTTCCACAGCCTGACCCAGCCTGGGAAGGGGAGTGGGGGTGACATGCAGCTGTCTGGCCCCACCCCCATGCTGTGATGGGCAGTCATGGCTGTAAATAACAGGCAGTCATGGCTGGCAACCATGGCAGCCTCCCATGCCAGGTTGGGTTGACACAGAAGCAGATGCACCTGCCCTGTTTTGGCCTGCTATGGTCCACCTGGGCAGATCTTGGGCTTGACTGTGGGCCTAATTCCTTCTGGGCCCAGGTTTCCAGGCCAACTGCCTACCTTGCTGGAGTCTGTACCTGGCCCACATCTAGCGGCCCAGAAACAGATTGCGGAGTGAGGCACTGGGCCCGGTCTCACTTGTCACTCCTTGTCTCTCCCAATGTTCCCCTTTCCCATTTCTGTCTTACACTGTAAGCCCTTTGGGGTAGGGACCTGTCTCTTTACAGCACCAAGTACATTGCTTGTGGTACATAAATAAATAATAAAATGGGAGCTCATTCCATTCACTATCCCATACAAAGAGCTGCCTTGCAAAGGGGTTTCCGGGGCAAGAACAACTGAGGAAAACATAGTTGTAATGAGTTTCAGGGGTCATTTATAGTTGCAAGAAATGCTATTTGAACTGGAGGGCCTGCTATAAAAGAGAGCATTAATATAAATTCTGGGTAGCTTCATTTGGGGAGCAAAGAAGAAGAGAGAAATGCATATCTGGGATTCAGATGTTTGTCAGCTAAGTTAATGGTTAGACAGAGTTGAGTAAAACAAATATGCATAGGACATGAGAAAGCAGTAACAGTTAAGAGACCCTAACAAGTTTAACTATTTGAGTGTTCTCAATCTTGAAATAATTTACATACTATTATTTAACAAGGTAACTGCTTATGGTATAATTTGATGGATTCTGCATTGGATTTTTAAAATTGTTCCTATTTAGGGATCAGCTTCAAGACATACAATTCCTTCTTCTGTTCATTACTGCTTTGAGATTTTGACTCTAAGTTTGCAACAGTGCTTCATGAGAATAAACATTTAGGGTGCTGTCCTTGACACACACACAGAACTAGCATGGCTTTATTTATTTTT
This sequence comes from Sphenodon punctatus, assembly GCA_003113815.1. Classification (NCBI taxonomy): domain Eukaryota; kingdom Metazoa; phylum Chordata; class Lepidosauria; order Sphenodontia; family Sphenodontidae; genus Sphenodon; species Sphenodon punctatus. The sequence goes on along the minus strand of QEPC01009046.1, from coordinate 1,269,211 downwards.
CTGTTAGCTTTAATCCCATCCCAAATTACATGTCTGAGTGAAAATGACCAGGCTCAGAAGAAATTCAGGGAAAGTCACTCAAAGTATGTGCATTCTAAAAGATCTTTTTTGGGGGTGAATCAACTAGTTGAACAGTCAACAAAACAAATACCTCCTGAAGAAATACCTCGTGTAGCTATCGGGATAGCTTCTGGGATTGCTGAATGATGGGGATGGGCAGATGGAATAGTGGTGATTGGCCTATGAGCTGGGATCAGGTTACATAAAAGGCAGTCACCAGAGACTTGGGAACATTAATTCAGTGCACCTCTGGGAAACATAGCTTGCTTTGTGATTGGATTCTGGAGTCATGAGTGGGTGCCCATTTTGGGAGAACAAATATCAGTGAGTACATTTCTTTCTTTACTGCATGAAGTCAGTTAATAAGGCAGACACAGTGTGAATGACCATGACTGAAAGAAGGATGTTAATGAAGTACAGTTGTTAAATGTTTGCAATATATGTCTGTCTTGCATTGCTCAGTCTTTAGTTCCAACGTATCAGCCTGAGGAAGGGCCTTTTGTGGCCTGAAAACTTGCACACTTTTACCAACAGACATTTTCTAATACAAGATAGCATTTGAATTACTTTTGCTATGTAAAATAGACTGCATAAAGAAAACACACCTAAGAAATTTGCTACTGTGATGAACTGGATATTAATATCTCCAGATGCTGCATCCACTATAAGCAGCAACGACACATATTTGGTGTCCATTATGCTTATTATGCATGTTTAGTAACTAAACCATCTGGATCACAGGCTCACTTATTACTTGGACATGATATGTTCTCTCTTTTTTTATTTTATTGCCCCCTAGATTTAAGTTTAATAAACTCTCTTTGGATAATGGGGAAGGAGAAGACAAGTCACAAGAAGGGCTGAACAAAGCCAACAAAGGTGGACTTATCTATGGAGACTATCTACATGTAAGTGTGAGAGGACTGGATTTTCTCATTGACCTGCTCGTGTTAAGATGCAACATATGATGTCTCCCTTCTCCACCAAATGTTCAACTGGGCACTTTCAATGAACTCATTCTCCCTGGGCCATTTCTGGGTCACAGGATATATCCAAAGGCAGAGAAACAAGCTGACATTATTAAAAATCTTGACCTTTATAGTTAAGAAAACAACTCTGACCCTAGCTTTTATGGTTTTTATGACATGACCATAGTTTAATTATCCTCGTGATTATTTTTCAGCTTAAATGCATTTTTTAAAGATAGGGTGTTTTTTTGACTCACACACCTAATCTGTAGATTGAGACAAGTGAGAGTGGAGAGCTTCATAAGGTTTATAAAGATTAACGACTCACTATTTTAACAAGCTTTAGGAAAGCAGAAGATCCATTGTTTTGTGGAAAGGGCAACTAAGGTGTAATCTCTCAGCACAGATAGAAGGTATTTTATAGCTCCCATTAGAAGTCACATTGTTGGAAGTTAGGCAACTAAATATTGCTCAGCAGGTGTTGAGCAGCTCTCATAGGGTATTTCCAGACGTTACGAGATCACAGTGAACCACGGTGAATACCCACCTGTGGTCACTGTGCCTCGAACGTCTGTTTGGCGGCCGCCAGATGTTCACCACAGTCAATACCCACATGGGGTCATTTTCAACCATGCTTCCCGGGCTAGCCGTGGGAATTTCCCGGGAAGCGTGGTGAAAGTGATCCCCGGTGGGGACCCCAAAAAAATCATGTCTGGTCGGGCGCCACGGCCCGGGATCACCAGCGGGATCCTGGGTCATGGCGATTTCGGCCAGATGCTGCGGCTGCTTTGGCCCCTCCGTCCGCCCGTCTCCCCAGAGGGCGGGCGGCGGGGAGCGTGGAGGGGGCGGGGCCGTGCAGTCGCATGTTGCACTGTGCAGCCCCGCCCCCTCCCAGATTCCCCGCCAGGATCCCCCGGCACGTCTGATATGGCATGACGGGGTCATCCTGGCGGGGGATGATTTGGTTGTTTTCGGTATGGGACCAAGCAGCCCCGTAACGTCTGAAAACACCCATAGTTATTGCATTGCATTATACTGAAAGGATACATCTAATATTGGATGGACAATACCATAAACGTAGTTTCATAAATTTAAAACATCCGTAGATCCTTAATTCCTTGGAGCCAGTTTTTTCATCGGCTCTACTGGGGTAAACAGAATTCCTGACTTACCCCAGTATAAATGTGGACAGAATTTGTCTTCATACTTAAATAACAGAAAGCTTAGAGTTTTATTTGGTTAAAGAATTTTACATTCACTCCTTTTGCTTTAGGGGTGATTATACGATTTGGAGTTTATACAATGATTCTGTTAACTGTATATGTGCCTCCATGTAATTCAGGGACTTTTGATTACTGATTCTTTTGATTACTTTTGATTACTGTTTAGTTAAGATTGGAAAATGAATTGGCTCAATTGCTTCTAGAGTATCCTAGAGCTTTTTTAGTTATGATGGGGGATTTTAACGCCAGATTGGGCTCTGATGATGAATCTATTTCAATGTACTCTGATTTCTCCCCGCGGGTTCCTCCAGAGAGGCTGAACACCAGGTCCTCTAAAGATGTCCTCTTGCATGTGGTAAATGGCTCTGGGCTTGGGGATCTCACTGGTGAATTTACTTTCATAGGGGCTCAGGGGAGCAGTGTTGTAGACTATGGGTACTTTCAGACATGACGCTAACCACCCTTTAACCACCCTTGGTGGTTATTTATGCATGTTGCAGGGCTGCATAGGGCACCAATACAGCCCTGCAACATGCATAAATAGCCACCAAGGGTGGTTAAAGGGTGGTTAATGTCATGTCTGAAAGTACCCCTAGTGGTGGTGTCAGTGAACGTATTGAAGATTTTTGGGGATTTTTCACTGGCCTCCTGTATATTGAGTGACCATCTACCACTGTCTCTGCATCTTGATATATCTGGACAGGCTGTAAATATGCCAGAGCATTGCCATCACTCGCCCAAATGGAATAAAAACCTAGCTAAATCCCTTAGAATATTTTTGAAGGGGGAACTATGTAATAGGACAGCAGAGACTATACTTGGGTGGGGGAGAGAGTAAAGTTGTTCAGGATGCATTTAATAATTTCACTGTAACCTGTCAAGGATGGATAGAGGAGGCAATCACTCTCAGGGCTAACAAAAACAATACTAATGTGCCAAACCAACCTTGGTTCGATAAGTCCTGCAGCCAGGCTCGAAAGGAAATTAAACAAATGTATTGGGATTATCATGCAGGGTCAAGTTGTACTCTCCCATCTCAATATTTCATCTCAGTCTTCCAAACTTCTAAAGAGAGGTCTATTAAATTACATGAATGAAGATTCTTTTGTGAGTCCCTGGGATAAAGCAATTCAGAAACAACTATTGAAACTAGGGTTTTCTGTAAATTACATTAGTGAGAAGTCCTTAGAAGCAGCTTTAGTTGAGATCAAGATAAGAATTCAGGACTTGGATAGACAGATAGAAGTAGTACCCATCTTGGGGTTATAATCTTTGGGCTCCCGAGCCAGGTAAAATGGCCACTTATCTTTCTGACTTCTACTCATTTAAAGAGAAAAACTTATTTCTCTGTGCTCGACTTAATGCCTCACCTACGAAGGTTCTTGAGGGACGTTTCTTGGGGATTAAGTATGGAGAGCGTCTCTGTCCTTTTGAGACGTTAACAACGGAGTCCACCCACCATATACTCTTTGGTTGCCAGCTTTATGATTCTCTTCGGGGTAAATTTTTGAAGCATATTTTTGTTAAATTTCCAGGTAGAATGGAGCATGGGTTGTTGGAGATTGCCTTGAGTGATACCTCACCTGAAACCACCTTGATGGTTGTGAAATGTTTAAAATCGGCCATAATTTGTAGGCATAGGTTTTTGAAATTTAAAACTCTAGGGGAAACTTATCCTGATAATGATTGCCAAACCGGATAGCTTGGGTAAATAATGGGGTACTGGCTAGTATTTGCATCAGCTGGGCAATACTCCTTGGCAGGAAGATAATATCTTTAGGGGCCTGGTGGGTTTGTACCAATTTTCCCTTTTTATTTATTTGGATTTTTGAAGATTCTATTTGACATTTTGTAATTTATTTTTATTTATTTAGAATGTATATCCCGCCCCTCCTGCCCACAGGGCAGCCCAGAGCAGCGAACAACATTCAACAATTTTTTATTTTTTAAAAAAACAAACAATTTAAACAATTTAAAACAATTTAAAATACAATACAATGTGGGGAAACCCACCACCACCACCCCTACCCCTCGCCATAAGCCTGACGGAACACGCCAAAACAGCAGGAGAGTGGGAGCCAACTGAGCTTCCTCCGGGAGCGAATTCCACATCACGGGGATGGCCACTGAAAAAGATCTAACATCGGTGGCAACCCACCTCACCCGGGGAACCTCCAAAAAGGCTCCCACGGATGATCTCAAGGGTCACACGGGCACATAGGGAGTGAGGCGGTCCCGCAGATAAGCAGGGCCCAGACTGTGAAGGGCTTTAAAGGTTAAAACCAGCACCTTGAACCTGGCCCAGTGCTTTATAGGCAGCCAGTGCAGAGCCCGGAGCACTGGTGTCATGTGTTCCCTGTGACCCACCCCCATAAGGAGACGGGCCGCAGCATTCTGCACCAGCTGCAGCTTCTGTACCAGCTTCTCGGGCAGCCCCATGTAGAGCACGTTACAGTAATCCAGCCTCGAAGTGATGAAGGCATGGATGACAGTGGCGAGGTCAGAGTCTGAGAGATATGGCCAAAACCACCGGACAAGATGTAACT
>QEPC01009046.1:1222737-1248952 GCA_003113815.1 Sphenodon punctatus | reverse complement strand
TGCAGTTGCATGTTGAGCCACACAGCCCCTCCCCTGATTCCCCGCCGGGTTCAGCCAGCACGTCTGTTTGATGGCCATTTTGATCCTGGCAGGGAATCAATGGGTGATTCCATGACAGGGCCAATACCGGCCCCATCACATCTGAAAATACCCTATGGGTATTTTCAGACGTTACGTGGTCAATGTCAACCACAGTCAATCCCCTGTGGTGACTTGGACCACGTAACGTCTGTTGGGGGGAATGGATGTTCCCCCCCAGATGTTACCACGGTGGGGAATCACATTCACCATGCGAGTGGCCGAAGCAGCGGGACTGGAGGCCGTTGCATGATGAAGGCGATTCCCCGCCAGGGTGACCCCCGCCGTCACGTCTGGAAGGTGGCCACAGCCCAGAATCCCTGCAAGGATTCCGGCCCATGGCCATAGCGGGCGAGTGCTGCGGCCGCATTGGCCGCGCTGCCGCCCGTCTCCCCAGAGGGCGGGCGGCGGGGAGCGTGGAGGGGGCGGGGCCATGCGGCCGCATGTTGCACCGCGTGGTCCCACCTCCTCCCTGATTCCCCGCCGGGATCCCCCGGCACGTCTGTTAGAGCGTGGCGGGTCATCCCGACGGGGAATCGATTCATTGATTTCGTGATGGGGCCAATTGGCCCCGTCATGTCTGAAAACACCCAGAATCATGGTTAGTATTGACCCCTGCCAGATATTCACCGTGGTGAACATCTGGTGGGGCTCCCACAGATGTTCATGCGATCACAGCCACCACACCGAATCCACTGTGATTCGGTGTGGTTGACTGTGATCATGTAACGTCTGAAATTACCCATATTCAAATTACATAGATAAAACCAAATAAAATCATCCTACCTCCCTGATACATTTAAAATACACAAACAAAACTGTAAGTAAGTAAAATCCTCTAAAACCACAACTGTTAGTATTTTAATTAATTTTAAACCATGTATAAGATGTATTATATGATTGTGTTTTATTAATTAATTATTAATTATTAATTATTATTATTAATACTAATAATAAAATAATAATAATAATAGTGTGTTGTGAGCTGCCCCGAGCTGCTCTGTGAGCAGGAGGGTGTAGGGTAGAAGATAAGTGAAATAAATAAATAAATAAATAAATAAATAAACTTTCCAAATGCTACCCCTGTCAGAGCTTAATTGAGTATTAAGTTACTTTCCTATTTTATATAGTTTAAAATAATAAAGCTTTGAGACATATTCCACTGCATGAAAGCTATGCCTTCTCCATAAATCAAGGAGAGGCCCAAGAGAGAATAAACATTAAGCAAACATTAAGCACCTTTGGAGCCAATGCAGCTTTGCCATTTTATTTTAACAAGTAGAGTATCAAGCCTTATTAGAAACCATGGCAGACTGTGTTATTTACATCTTCAAACACACTCGAACCCTTTATGGTCATCAGAGTCAGAGGGACTACTCCAGAGTAAAGAAAAAACATTTCCCAACCCTACCATTTGTGTCGAGTGCAAATCTCCAGTTCTCATTCTAAGTAGTAATTGAAGAAAGGACAAATGCACTTAACAAATAACTCACAACCAACCTTATATTTGCAATGACCTTATTTTTAAGGCATGGCTGGAAAGAACACCAGGACTTGAAGCAGAGGGATTTAATTTCTGGGGAAAATTTGAAGTGAATGTATTGAAAGGACTAGAAGAAGAATTTGCAATTGTGCAGGTATGTGCTGTATTCTTAAACTGTCACAGATATAAAACAATATCAGAAGATGAGCCTGACATTCTGATTTTCATTCCATCACATTCCCCTTCCTCTAGTTTATTCAGTTTTCAACAGCCTCTGAGTTCAAGAAACAGCAGGAATCTAATGCTGCAATAATTCTGTTGCTGTAAAATTACATTTATACAATTGTAATAGTGCAACACAACACTCTCTGTGGTAGTGCAACAAAAAGGATTAAAATGTAATGTTTTCTGAAATGTGTGAACATATGTTAGTTTTTTGGGATTAATGTCTTGTTGTACAAGACCTTCAATACCTGTAGCATGTATATAGAAAAGCTTCCTAGGGATTACAAGTCTTGACCCTTTTTCAGCTATGGTATTGACTTGACACAAACTAGTTGAAGCTTGTTATGACTAAAGTTTGGTTCAACCAATCAAGAATTTTTTGAGCCTCTGAGATTAGAACTCCACAAAACTCAGGCATTTATGAAACAAATAGAAGGAAGTGACTACATGAACTTCCCTCTGTAAAGTAAAGACAAACATGAATTTTAGGGCAAGAAATTTTTGATAATTCCTTACAACTCAGAATAAAAAATTTACAATGGAGTAGATGTTCAAGAAACGTAGACTGCTGTGAGAGAACATGATTCTGAAGACATGCACTCAGGCTGGGCTTATTTCTAGAAGAAATCCATAAAGACATCAGGTGCTTTTAGATGGAAGGGCTGCCCTGATGGTGGCTGCGGCAGCCCGCTTAAATTCTGGGTTGGCTTGTACATCTAAAAGTGCTCTGCCAGATGCGGAAGTGGAGGAGGTGCAACATGAATTGGGTCAGCTCTGCTTGCAGTGCTCTGGAACACCCCAGAGTTCTGCCTGCAGAGCAGGCTGGCCAACCCCAAAGCAGAGCTGCTGTCCATCTGCTGGGTGGACCCATGCTTCAGCTTTGCTTTCATCCAGTCATTGCCCCGGGCAATACCATAGATTTGTGGACGCCAGTCTAACATGTCAGGTGATATGCCTGCAACTCTATGGTGCAGAAGGGGAAGGGGGAGTATTGCACGGGTGGACTGCAGACCAGGGTAACTGTTGGGTCCATCTAAGATGGAGTCAGGTGGGGCTGCAACTGGGCAGATAAGGTGGTGCTTCCTCAGAGCAGTCCCGGGGGCAGGCAGCCTCTTTCTCTCTCTATTTACTCCTGATGTATAACAACTATTTGAATTTCAAATGTTCTTACATTCAGAAGTGGTTTTGTAAAAAATGACATTGGATTGATTTACTCCATTAACGATTTTAAAAAATCATGTTTTTTTCTACAGATCTGACTTAAATTTAATCAAGGATCTGAATGTCAAGATATGTTATTTTAGTCTCAAATATAATGTAAGATTTTGGAGGTGGTATTACATATATAAAACCATTACTGGAATACTGTTGCCATCCACTAGTAGAATTATGTTTTCATTTCTGGTGTACGCACTTCAAAAAGTAGGGTTAGCTTGGTATTCACTATGTACCACACTAATCCTGCTTCTAAAAATGTGGACACCGGAAAGGGAAACATAATTCCACTAGTGGATAGCAGCAACGTTCCAGTTATGGTCTTACTAAGAGTTGGCATGGTATTTACCGGGAGTAATTTTTACCTTGGGAAAATTAATTTGTCCTAGTTTAAGGCATGAATGCTTTCTGTTGTTAAAAATGTTTCATTAATCCACAGCCGATTGCAGTGGATTACACATAGTTAAATCTTAGTTACATTTTATTTTATTTATTTATTTATTAAAAAAATCTTGTTGCCCCATCCCTCCTGCCTCAGGCAGCTCGGGGTGGCTTACAATCAATATTGTAGGTAATCACAATTTTCAAATTATGATTACTTAAGGAAGTAGATGCAGCCCCAAAGGAAGGGAAAGGATGCTAAGAATATCACTGCTCTAGTATCCTGCACACCCATCCCCCCTGGATCATGGCCCATTTAAAAAGGGCCATAGACTAGCTTTGATTATAGGATAGTTTGAACCTTGACAATAAGTAGGAAAAACTTCTATATGGAATAAACCAATGTCAATTATTTTATTTTTTTTAACAACCTATGCTTTTTTCAAGGCTGAAGAAGAGTCGGAGGAAAAAGAAGATAAAAAGGCTGAACTTCAAAAACAAAAAGAGGTGCTTAGTTCGCTATTTGATGACAAACGCCATGAACATCTTCTTAGTAAAGGTAGGTTACATTAATGCCTAACTATACTTTTTTTTCTTTGAAAGAAAAAAATGTTGTTTCAGAAATTGCATTATGACTTTTTCTACTTACAAGTACATGGTAATTTCCATTTAATGGTGGAATTTAACACACAATTATTTTTGAAAAAATACTGATCAGTAAAGACTATAAAATATACTTTTTGTCTACCACATATTCTCCCTTAGCATATACTTAAACAGGTTATACATGTCATTAGGGATATTAACAGACAAACTGATTTTTGCAGGAGAAAGAAGGCTGTCTTATAAAGCACTTAAGGGAGCGTTAATGATCTACTTCTACAGGTAAGTGGATATTCCTTCAATTTCTTACTGCTGGTTGTTTTTGGGGTGGTGGAGAGATTAGAAACAGTAAGGCTATGGATTGCACACAATTACGTGTATCCACTTTGCTATCAGTTTATTATTTCTGTACCAGAGAAGTGTAACCTTATATTGTATCATAATATGGTAGTAAGGTCTGGTCACCTTTTGTGGACAAATAATCATAAGCATCAGCCATGGAACAAGTGGAGTTTACATAAAAGAATGAAAATAATTGTTGGAATGATCATATTTTTTCATCCAGACAAATCAATCAATTAATCAAATTTATTTGTTTCAACCATAGGTCACAACAATAACAACATAGAAAACAAAAAACAGTAATCCAGACAAATGAGGCATAATATGACAATCTCTCTCTCTCTCTCTCTTTCTAGAGAGGAGCCCCGCTTTCAGGTTCCCTTTCAGCTTCTTACTTCACTTATGGATATAGATGTGCTCATGACCAAGTGGAGATGTAAGTTTGCACTCTTGTATTACATTAGTGAGTCTTTCAAATGCTTTAACATTTTGTTGTTTTTCCTGCTACTCGAAGACGTTTTTAAATGAGAGGGATTTTTCCCACAGGTTAAAAATGCGACTTGGGAAACTCCTGTGGGGGGATTTAGACACTCCTCACTGGACTGGACCTCAACTATTGGAGACTTACCTTGTCCGCGTCTCAAAATTTCTTGTAGTTGCCCGGCAATGCTGCTTTCAATCATGCCTGGACGACTACTGGTCCAGTGAGGAACACCTAAATCCTCTCCACGGGGGGTTTCCCAAATTGCATTTTTAACCTTTTCCGGAAATCCCGTTCATTTAAAAAGGCAAAGCCAGTTCAGTTAGAATCATACAGACCTTCAATTCTGAAGTTCAATTAGAATCCCAAGAACACTCTCCTTTTCATTCTGAAGTTAACTGATTTGACTGTATATGCCAAAGTTTCTTTTCATTCCTCATGACTAATCAACACACATTCTTCCTCCCTTTAAAAATGTTATCATTCATAATTTCCCGCCCCCCATTATTAGAGTACAACTAATATCCGAGGAGCGTATTAGGGCTCACTGTCCCCTCAAGCATCCGCTCGAACCGGAGTCTCAGATGAAACAACATTATGCAGCATGCTGTGTAGCCAGCTTCAAAGCATGGAATCAAAGAACTTTAAAGTTGGAAAGGACCTCCTCGGTCATCTAGGCCAAACCCCTGCCCTGAGGCAAGGTTTTCTAATGAACAAATGGATGTTTTTTGTTTCCTAAAACAAGTCACTTATTAAAAATAAAGTTCTATGTTACAAACTCCCTTGGTTTGCCTAGATAACCATGTGTGCATGGTGCATAGAATGATTGGGAGCAAAGCTGGCACTGGAGGATCATCAGGATATCAGTATTTGCGCTCCACAGTGAGGTAAGTCTGGAGAAAACTGGACAATACCCTTTACTCCTTCCTAATGTAACTCCAGAGCCCACTTAAAAATCAGGTAACGGCAAAAGCAGACAAAAACAAAGCCCACCAACAGGAGCTAAGCAGCTAGAATGCTGCCAGTGCTGAGTTTCAAGCTAATCAGGACATTCAATCCCAACTCTACATGTATCCCATGTAGGGCTGGAATTAAAACCCTTTTGATTGAACTCCCAACCCTTTCACCCTCCTGTTGCCTATTGGTATGTATGCAGTTAGCACTGATAATAGGAAACCTCCAGCTTGTGGACCAAATCGGACTCACAGCTGTTTATTATCTGACCCCATTCAATTTCCTGAATCGGTACCTTGGATTCAGTCCCTACTCTCAAATCCTGAAACAGTGTATTCAGGGGAAGGGCGTGGAGATGAGGGCAATGTACTCAAGGATCTGAGTTAGATCCATGAACTGGACCCTTCCCTTTCCTCCCCATCCTGCACTCCATTCCTTAAGTACCACCACATCCATTCCACCTCCTCTTTGCCAATACAATTTGTACTCATTTTCAAAGTGGCTCACAAAGGGGAAAAGGTTCCCCAGCCCTGGTATACACTATGAGCTTGGTGGGGAATAAATTCTGTGTACTGTGTCCAGCAAATGGGGCTAGGGGTGTGCATTTCATTTTTGTTATTATAATAATGAAAACAAAAGAGGAATCTTTTATTTTTGTTATTCAATAACAAAATCAAAAGAACATAACAAAATAATGAAAGAATTTCATTTTGTTATGAGTTAATAGGAAAAAACTGAAAAACATATTTGCATCTGTAACATTTTTAACTTTTATCCAATTTGGATTACACTTGACAGGATTGTATCCCGAATGGAGGGCATTATGCTTGCCCAATTTTGGAAGGAATCTGATTTTATAAGGCAGGGATTGCCTCATTCTTATTGTTCTGTAAAGCGCCAGGTACACAGCTGGTGCTACACAAATGCTTAGAATAATAATTTTATAAAAATCTGTGTACACACTCCTGGCTGTAACAACTTTGTCTCCCATCTGATTTGGATAACACTTGGCAAGTGTCATCCAAGGTTGTACCCCTCACCAAGGGTACTATCTCTGCCAAATTTCAGAAGGATTGGATGAAGGGTCCTGATGTTATAAGCAATTAACTTTTAAATGCATTTCTGGCTGTAACATTTTGTTTGTCCATACATTTTACAGTGCCTTTGGCAGAATTGTATTTCAGACTGTCACAATCATCTCTGCCAAATTGTAGAAAGATTTGATAAAGTGTCCAAATTTTATATGCAATTAAATTTTTCCTTTTGAAGGCTTTCGTTATTCAGGTAAATAGCACATACAGTGCCATTCAGAGACAGGCATGACAGGGGAGAGGGGGCTGTAGATGGGAGGGGGAGCAGTCCAACAGACTGACAGACACATTCACTGGCCAATTACTGCATTCTTCCACCTATACAGGACCAATTGGTGATGGCTTCAGGGTGAAGATAGAGGGGAGATATAAGCTGCTGTTCTTTGGGCTTGCTTTTTGTCTGTGGTTAGTTTTGGCTTTGGTCAGAGCATTTTCTCAGACTTTGCTGGCAGACTTTTTGTATGTGTGTGTGCGCTAGAGCTCACTACAAGAGTTCAGCTAGCTACATAAAATCAATTCCAACGCACCTGGGGTGCTGCCCAACATCCTCCTGCCCCCTCCTGGGGTGTTTGCTGAAAGTTGATGGATACTCCCACATATCTGGGGTGCCTGCCAGACTGAAACCTGTGCCAAACAGCAGAGATGACAGATATCTCCTCCGGCCAATTGGCTTGACATTTCAAAGACCGGAACAATTGGCTGGGACAGAGATGTGATTGCCTCTTACTGCATGTTCCCAGCTTTCCAGGACCAATCTGGGGTGACTCTGAGGTGGGCATAGGGACATAACTTCCAGACAGCAAGGCAAAAGGCAGGGGAATAGCATCCCAGCAATCAAGAGACATGGTTCACACATCCAGGATGGCCAGTTGTCATCACAATCACATTCTGCAGCACTGTGACTGAGGACAAGGGAATCCCTTATTGGCTCTTTCTTAATCAGATGCTTCCAACTTCCCAGTAACAAGTGAAGGAGAGGGGTTGGGGTGGCCACAGCAGAGAATGATATATGGGTGACATTTCTGCTGGCCAATTGGCATCACAAACACATCTTGTACCACAGTGACAAACATAAGAGAATCCCTGGCATAGGCTCATACTCTGTATATGCTTTACAGGCTTATACCATTGGGACCCTTTATCAGATATTTTTGATATTGGGCAGAAAATATCCTAAGGGTCTGAGATACAATCCTACCAAATTCCATGTACATTGGCTGGAATACAAAGTCGATACAGCCAGAAATACATTTACAAGTAAATTGATGATGACATTGGGACCCTTTATCCGATCCTTCTGAAATTTGGCAGAAGTATTACCTGTGAGGAGGCATATAACTTTGCTAAGTTTCATGCAAATCAGATGGGAAACAAAGATGTTACAGCCAGGAAGATAAAATAACACATCTCAATGGCTTATAACATCGGATTTCTTTATCTAATCTTTCTGAAGTTTTGCATGTGTAATGCCCTCCAGTGGGGGTACTATTCTGAACAGCACCTTCTAAAACGGATGAAAAATAAAAAGTTACAGCCACAAATGTGTTTTCCATTCAAACCAATAGAAATCAAAAACAAAAGTAAAAACGAAAACAAAACAAAGACTAACGAAATATAACAAAAATGAGTATTTTAATAATGAAAACAAAAGTAGTAATAAAAACAAAAGCACATTACGGTGCACATCTCTAAATGGGGCCCTTATCTCAAGTACCAGCCTCTGGCAACTGTAACAACAGGTAACCTACAACTCACTATTTACATCATGTGCAATCTCATCTACTTTAATTAGATTTAATTAGATTGCAATTAGATTTCAAAAGAGTATAGAGCCAAAATGTGGTTCCTCATTAGCCTAGAGCAAGTCTGAAGCAAACCTAAGCCAGTTGGAAACCATGCAAATTTCTGGTTTTGAGGAAGTGTTATAATTTCAACTGAGTAATTTGAAAAACTGGAGCAACAATTATGCATGTGACCCAATTATAAATCCTCTAGGTCGGAAATGTTAATGAATAAAGATGCACACTACTAAACTTTATGCAATTGTTTTTATTATTTCAGTGACAGATACAAGGTGTTTGTAGACTTGTTCAACCTTTCAACATTTCTGGTGCCTAGACACTGGATACCAAAGATGAATCCAATTATTCATAAATTCCTTTACACAGCAGAGTACTGTGACAGTTCCTACTTCAGCAGTGATGATTCCGATTAAAACCTTCTCTAGATGGGCTATTTAAACTTTGGATTTGTAACAAAGTGGTTTTTACCTTTTGTCTCTTAAACTATGTAACAATAAATATAAATATATATATTTATGCAAAACAAACGGTGGCATTAAAAGTATGTGATGACATTATGGATGCACTGTAAATAGGATTTAGAGGTTAAAATGGTATTATAATTACAACTGCAATTTTTATATTGATGTATTTAAGATATTGCAGAAATAAGGGTAGACACAGGCAGTTAAAACAAAGTAGCATATACAGAGGTTCAAGTGACACTGCCAAGTTAAACAAATGTAAACAAAAATGTCCATTTGTTTACTACATTGCTAAGGACTTGTTTTTCCATTGTGTGTTTTGAAAATGTATCCCCTTGCTATATTATCAGTAACACTAAAGCAGCAGTTCTCAAACTTTTTTCAGTTACCCCTCCCCACTCCACCTGCCTGTGGCAGTGGAAATCACTCCTTCCCCCGCTGCACACACATACGTACCGATTCTTGCTCCTTCTCTTCCTCCCCACCCCTCAAGCTTCCTCTCTCTTGTTCTTTGACTTTTTCCCGCTTGTCACTCCAATATTTTCAAAAATTCCTCTTTATTTAGTGACAGTACAGAGGTAGGTGTTTGCCAGCTGGGGTCCTTCTTGCACACCCACCCTCCCCCAGAATACTTTCCACAACCCCCGTTTGAGAACCTAGACATTAAGGAATAAAAATCCAGCTTACTTTTGTATAGTTGCATTTCTCTCGGCTTCAGCAATGATAGTTTCACTTTGGTTTAGTTTCTCTTTACACAACTACTTTCTGCTTCATTTGTACCATAAAAATGCTGTGATGTTTATTTACTTTTTTAAAAGTATCCACATTGGAATAATTATTTTTTTAAAAAACAAGTCACAGTACAATTTCTATTATTTTTGATGACCAGATTTGGTCAAGTTTTGAGTTGGCATTGCCCCATATTTAGGGTGTTTTCAGACATGACGGGGCGGCTTCGCCCCGTCATGGAAACAACCCTGAGATTCCCCGCCAGGATCACGCCGGCACGGCCAACAGACGTGCCGGCTGATCCCGGCGGGGAATCGGGGAGGGGGCGGGGCCACGTGGTGCAACATGCGGCTGCATGGCCCTGCCCCCCCACGCCGCCCACCCTCTGGGGAGACGGGCGGGTGCTGTGGCCGCAGCGGCCGTCCAATTTGACCACGGCCCGGAATCCCGCCGGGGATCTCTTTGATCACTCTTCCGGGGATTGTCCGGCGGGGAGCCCTGGAAGCGTGGTTGAAATTGACCCCATGTGGGAATTGACCATGGTGAACATCTGGTGGCCGCCTAACAGACGTTCAGGGTGCTTTGACCCCATGTGGGTATTGATGGGGGTTCACTGTGATCTCATAACATCTGAAAATACCCATTGTATACATAAAAGGATCACTTAATTCCTAACTACCACATGTAATTTTTTTGTTTATTACTTAAAAAGATTTTTAAGACCTCTCTAATCGCTGGTATTTTGTAAAATGGTTATTACATAATCTACATTGGTTGCATACAAACAGCAAGCACTTCATTTTCCATTTAAAATAAAATAGTTTGACAAACTTAAAAGCTTATTATTTATTGTTCATTTTCCTGAAAGTAAGACAAAGACAGTGGCCGCAATCCAAAGCGGGATCCTCACGGTACAATGTGCAGTCTCAATTGATATGCGCATGGTGTGCGCAGGTTGCGCGGGGCATGGGATTGGTCCCACGGACAGTAAAAGGTATCTGAATGAAGACACTAGAAAAAGAAGTCCTTTATTTATATTATTGGTAATGGTGCAGTTAAGGGTGAGAGAAGTATAAGCCTTCACCATCCTCCTCTACAAATTTTCCTTGAACAGAATAAGTTCCCTACAAGATTAGAATGTGGGTAATAGATTATGTACACATGTTAATATCCTCGTTATTCTGACTGCAATAAATAAAAATGTGAACCTGAAAGCTCCCTCCCACTCCAGCAAACCTCAAATCATGCTCAGTCATCAAAACTTAGTAGCAATAGAAGTTATCTGCAAGACAGCTTCAAGGAGTGCTTTTGAATTTCTCCCCACTAAAATGGCATTATCAATCCAGAGGAAATCCCAAAGTGCCCGAGCTGCGTGGCAGGAGGGGCAGGGTAAAAAATCTATGGAAATAAATAAATAAAATAAAATTTAGAACAAACAACAATTCACTAAAGGTATGTTCTCAGAGCTACCTCAATCACCATTATAGTAGAATAATATCTATGGTTGAACCACTCTTCTGGTTAGTGGCAACAAATCACCAATTCAACCAAGCTCTAGCCACCCTAATTGTGAGAACAATAGAGCAGTTAGTGTGTTAATGGATTGTTAATCTGGATGAACTGATCACACACCCTAAAAGTGTACAGATCTCTATATCTTGTCATGTAACTATAGAAGAAACAAGAAAAGAGGAACCACTTCTGTAGTACATGTATTGTGGCTCATTTCATCATCAATCATCATCATCATCTCTTCTCTGGGTGTTTTTAAACAAGCAAGGCCTGGGGGTGGGCGCTGAGTGGTACAGCTGTGGAGCAGTCACTCAGGTGGAGCGAGGAGGGATTTTAACGGGCGTCTCCCAGTATGGCTACTGTGGCAGTCGCCTTGCACTCCCCTGTCATGGACCATGGGAGAGGTGGAAGTGTCCCCACCCATAGTGCCTATGAGTGAGGGACCTGTCGCTGGCACGGGTGGCTGCCCCAGTTCATATGGGCAGGGGATGCATGGGTGCCTGTTGCCATGTATTTTTTTGGCTTGCCCTGCACAGCACACTCTGGATTTCTCAGCAGTGTGCTGTGAGTGGCCATGAGTGGGTGTGAATGACTCAAGCATGCATCCCTCCGCACCACCGTCAGACAGGTGGTCAGATGAGTGGCTCCTAGGTGGCCATGCATGGTAGCATCTCATTAAAAAATATCCTCTGTGTGGTACCACAAGTAATGCTGGCCACTTGTTTTCAATGAACCTTTTCACATGGGTGGCACCCATGCATGAACACCCAGAAATCTGGATGTTCATACATGGGTGCATCTCGTTTGAACTGCGCTATAGCTGGGTGGAGGGATGTGGACACACGCTCCCACATGCACACACCCCCATCTCCCATGCACAAAGGCACTGGACAAAATGGAGGTGCCTCCATGCATGGGTGATGGGTAGCGGTGAGGGGAGGTCAGTATGCACCTGTCAGAACTTCCCACCCGCCTAGTGCACACGGATCGCGGCACACACCGCCCCCCCCCCTGCACCGTGGCTCATGTGACAAGGGCGAATGATGAACATACGTCGGGTGTTATCATGAGATGGGTCACCACCCCTTTGTCCTGTACTCACCACCTGTCTGAATGCCGTACACCAGTTGTTTACCCCATGTTGGGCAGTGGCTGTCGCTATTTATTTGTATTTATTTTAACAATGTAATACCCTGCCCAACTCCACCACAGTCGACTCAGGACCGCTTACAATAAAATCATATAAATAAAACATCATCACAATAAAATCATATAAATATAAAACGACGTTCCCACCCAACTTAAAAATATAACAAACACAAACCCTCCCCTCGCATAACCACCCTCACCTGTACCCTCCACCAAAGGCCTGGCGGAACAGCCAGGTCTTACACAAGCGATGAAAAGTCAACAGGGCCGGGGCCAGGTGAGTCTCCTCTGGGAAGGAGTTACACAGCCGGGGTGCAACCACCGAGAATGCCCTCTCCATAGTGGCCCCCCGATTAGCTTGTGGGACCTCCAGGAAGGCACCCTCACCTGACCGCAGGTCGATCCAGGACCCAGGGAGTGAGGCAATCCAGCAGATAGGTCGGGCTCAGGCCATGTTAAAGGCAAGAACCAACACCTTGAATCGGGCCCAGAAAACAATAGGAAGCCAGTGCAGAAGACGGAGCACTGGTGTAATGTGCTCCCTGCGACCCAACCCTGTAAGGAGTTGGGCCGCGGCATTCTGCACCAGCTGTAACCTCTGGATCGTCACAAAGGGTAGCCCCACGTAGAGCGCATTGCAGTAGTCCAGCCTCAAGGTAACAAAAGCATGAATGATGGTGGTGAGGTCAGAGTCCGAGAGGTAAGGCCGAAGCCGCCGAACCAAGAAGTTATCAAGGAGCACACCTTGCACAGCAACCCAGTCCAAACTGTGGCAATGAGCTCCCATGGATCCACCTCCCATGTGAAAGACCCCTGGTAGCCTTGCTTGTGAACAAGGCCATGGTCCTGACAAAGATCGGACCCTCCAAGGAAGTCACTGACACCAACAGTCATCTGTTGGAATGGTGGGGTGGGGGTGGGCCCTGTGTCGCCATCATCAGCTGTTCGATGGGACCCCCAGGAAGAAGCAGCAGCCTTGGTGTCCCCTGGCTGCATCGCTATACTGGTCTCTCTCATGCTGGGAGCAGTGAGGTTGGGGGGGGGGGCAAAGGGGTTCTTTGCCAGGGAAAGCAGTGCTATGCTTCACAGGACTGATGCTCCCATTTCAATTTCAAGCTGGTAAGTCTTGAAATTGACATTGGGGGATTATCATTGTTGGAGATCACAGCGCTGGTCAGTGCCAAGCTGGAAAGCAACCTGGCAAGGAGCCCACCTTGACCCGCTGATCTATTTCTGTGGAGACAGACCCCAACTTTGACCAACCTGAACTGCGGGTGATCCTGCCTAAGGTAGGTAGGTAGTTTGAGTTTATTGTGTAACCCTGAGGTTATTACAAAAACATATTAGTAACAAAATAAATAAAACAGATAAAATAATCATAATCATCGTAATATAATATAATACGGTCCATACTACATACATTACTTATGACCAAAATACAACATAATATATGCATCTTTAAATACTCAAGAATAAAATTAAAAAGAAAAAAGAGAAATAGTCCTTGTCCATCTCTGGCCCAAGAGCTGTTGGTCTAGGCCAGATCTATAACAAATATAAGGTAAAGAGGAAGGGCAAAGAAAAAGATTGGAATGGCTCAGATATTTGGCACATCAACATATGAGCCAAAGAGATTCTTACCATCTATGAATAAGTGAGTGCCCTGGCTCGAGTCAGGCCATAAACCATTAGGACAGATGTGACACAACCAACCCTCGGAGATGTAAACTATCAGCAGCTGGTCCATGCGATAAGTATCCTGACACCCAGAACTATTTGGCTCTGATAAGGGCCATCCTAGGGTCAGAAAAAGAGCAATGTGTCAAGGTAGAGATGCTAATGTATCCACAGCCCACCCTTGCGAAACGCCCCTTTATTATGCAATGAACTGCTAACCTCATCATGACTTGGCATTTGCCATTGCTGGACATTGCCTCAAAAGTATATTTAAAATCCCAGTCAATGAACATGGAAGCAGCATAGACCCGATTGATACCGGAAACGAAACAAGCAGTTGCTACCTCGGGTCCATCACTTGCTCTGAAGGACTCACCAGGCACTAGGGGCCACCTCCTGGCTTTCCTGAACCAGCCTGCACAACTCCAACGTGGCCTCAGACACGTAAGGTATCTTATATGAGATTGTGTATATGCCTTAGGGTGTGTAGTGTGTAAACTGCCAAGTGTGTTGACTATTAATAAATAAGCGTTTATTGGAACAAACTGGTGTGTTATATTGGTGATCACAATCCCTAAGCAATATTTCAAGCTGGGTCCAGGCTTGAATTAGACCAGTGTGGTGATGCAGTCAGGGGACACCAGGGCTGCTCCTTCTCCTCCCTGGGGTAGTCTTCAACAGCTGAATGGCAGGCAGTCCCGGGCACACCCGTCCCCCCTGCTGTTCCAATAGATGACTGGTGGTGGCGGAGGTTCCCTCCAGGGAACTGATCCTGCTTGCCCAGAGTCGCAGGGATCGACCCATGTGATGGGCTTCCAGGGGAAGGGTGGCGTGCCCATGGAACTCACGTGGTCTGCCTGTTTGAAGAGCTCTCGATGCTGCCCAAGAGTGGCAACGGCATAGTCTACACACAGATTCACCACGTGTTCTGGTTGCCTCCTTTCCTGTGTGAAAACACCCATTCGTATTACCTCTGTGGACTGCTTTTGAAAGATTGGTTTCCAAGCAGTCATGGTCATGGCCATCATCTGCCACTATCACATAGCCACTTTTATGTATAGATAAGCGCACCTACCTACTTCCCATCTGTGGTCATTTGAAAGTGGATAGAAACTTATTATCTAAACAACAGCTGGTGAGAGAAGACATTCGGGTACACCTGGAACATGCAACAGTGTGAATTTGGATGACATCTGCAATTTCAACACACAATGGATTTCCACTGATTAATGCTGTTTGGTAACACCTTCTATGGTAAAACTCAGGTGAAGCCTCTATAATCTGCAGCAGTTCTCTCTCCCTGACCCATCTTACACTCAGCAGGGAAGTGATCTTTCATTGGATTGTATGCTGGAAGGTAGAGTGTGCACTGTGAGGAGTGCCGAAGCATGTCCGGTGATTGGGTGGGATTCATACGAAGCATGTCCGGTGAGGTGGGATTCATACGGCTGGGATAGGTGTGCACCCCTACCCACACATCACCCCCTCCTGTCCCCCACCAGATCATCCTGGATATTTTCCCAGTGCTCCATGCATGGACATGATGGGTCACAGGAGTGTGCGCCCATCCACGCCACCTTCAGAAGGATGCTCGGGGGGTGGGGGGGATGGAAGGGCGCGTCTCGTATAAAAACTGCTTCTCTGGTGCATATTCTTGGGATGTTTTGTTCCTTTGATCACTGGTGGTGCAAGCACATCATGACAATTACTACTGTACTCATAATAGATTGATTATCCCTTCACTGAATTTGGAAGTAAAAACTGCACAATGAGATAAAAAGTATTAACATCCATTTTTATTATAGGAAAATATCATTAAAACAAATTTAACAAGTATCTGTTACAAAACACATTCATGGAAAAATCTGAAAAAGTGCTACGTATTTTTTAAAAATCCCTTTGGAATTTAGCTGAAACCTTGACATGGTTTTATAAAAAGTGGACACTTTATTTGTGATGAACAAAAAAGATATTAATAGTTAAAAATTCACTCCTAAATTAATGTAACCAGGTTGCTTTAAAAGTTTAGAAACGCTGCTCATGTTAAGTCCTGAGTTCCTTGTGAGAAAGGGAGGGAACACCTTAACCACATCCCAGTTATCACTTATCACCTTTGATCAATACATGGGTAATTTCAGACGTTACGAAAACGCCGTTCACCAGTGGATCCCGTGTGGTGGCAGTGTCTCCATGAACAGCAAGATCTCGTGTGGTGGAAAACGTTTCTGTTTGGTCCCGTCAAGATGGTCACCACAGTGAACACCCGGCCGGGATCAAACTTGACCATGGTTCTCGACCTCCGGCCAGCCGGAGGTGCAGAATCGTGGTTAGATTGGTCATGATTTGGGATGGGCCAAAAGTAACATGTGCTACTTTGGTCCATCCCAGATTGTGGCCCTGACCGCGATACGAGATCGGCTGCAGCGGTCACATTGGCTGCTGTGCCCGCCTGTCTTCTCGAGAGCGGGCGGCTGTGGGAGTGCAGGGGGCGTAGCTGTGCGGCTGCACGTTGTGCCCTGCCCCCCCCCGGGATTCCCCAATGTGATGGAGTCGGCACGTCTAAAGGATGGCTGGCTTCATCACGGGATCTGAGAGAGATCCCGGTCCAGGATTTCGCGTGGCAGGCCTCCAAGCCCATCACGTCTGAAATTACCCCCCGGAGCAGAATTTAACCGCTCTGGAGGGAAGCCAAGCCAGCATTCTGTGATAGGAGGCAGAATTTCTATTAGGGAAGTTTTTTAAAAGTGGTGATGCAGAGAACAGAATGTTAAAAAATTCCCCTGCCCGCCTTCTGCATACACCTGTTAATAATTAATGACTATTGATTAATCCCAGAAGAGGACTGGATGTTAGATGACCACACTGTTACGCATCAAGACTTGCACGTATTGTGATGGTTCTTTTACTTTCTGGTGTGTGTATCTTCACCATCCACATGTCTTTTAGGCAGGAGTAAGACTGCAAAATTACTAGTAGTGCAAAACTGGCCTCTTGGAGAAAACCCCATCACAAACACCACTTGTGCTCAGCGACACGTCCAAGAAAAGGCAATCCAGGCATCCAGAGGCACGAGTGATAAGGAAGAACATATCACTTAGTGTTATATTTTTAAAAGACATTAAAGCAGTTGAAATTAAAAAGCAATAGGAAATGAAAAGACTCATCAGACATTAAAGTGCCCTCAGGCTACATCCTGTCATACTGCCAGGCTTCTGGATTCACAGCTTTCACAACAAATTCAGTATTATCTCTTGGTATTTCTTCCTCCTTTTCCTGCTCCCCAGCATCCAATTACATTCTGATGTAGAATATTCTGATAGGGGTCTAGAGGTCATGCTTCCAAACTGGCCACCGCATGCTACCTGAATATCATGAAGTTGTCCATGCAGTCCCATTCTGATTCCAAGTATAACATCCTTTAGCTTTACTGGCACTGACTCTGGAAGCTGATCTTTCCTTCAGAACCTTGGATTTGCCATGACTACAATGCCCAGAGGATTCACCCTTTTATTGAAGCAGGTTTATTATTCAAAACTACCTGAGGAGAAAATCTTCATACCGACTTGCTATAAAGTTACAACTCAAAAATTGTCACATCTCTATGGTTTTAGCCAGTCAGTATCAAACAAACACAGCTGAAACTGCATCGGCGATACCTAAAAGACAACAGACACAAAACTGCTCAGGAGTCAAGGACCCTTCTCATACTATCCCTGTTTGAGCTGGCTACACTAGCAAGAAAGTGAATGTGACTTTTTTAAAATCCCAAAACAAAATTCAACCCCTCCCACTTCCAAAAAATCCATAACAAAATCGTGCTATCTAACATGTTTTATAATTCCCGTACAGACAGGACATGCTGTAGATTCAACATGTGTCAACTGCCCCAACAAGCTTTACAAATATATTTTTTTTCTCTAGTATGATGAGTGTTTAGTAGAGCCATGCTTCCTTAAGTGTGTGTGGAGGGAGTAATGTCTGCATTCTCTCAGAAGCAGGGGCACAAAATGGAACGGGGTGGGAAAACATAGAACATTATAAGATTCTCTGTGCTCATGCAATTTAACGTCTTGTTGCCTTGCTATATACTGAGCTTTAACAACATATATGGCTTTACATTTTGAACATGTATTACGTGTATGAAACTAGTTATTTTCAATACTCAAATATTTTAAAATTTCTCATCCACTTTCCTTTATTCAGTCCTCATTTTGTAAAATATGGAGAATTATACTTTTATACCTGACTGTCTTTCTGAATTGGTTACCTTGAACACACCTAGAGAATCATATTCTACCCACCCCTTCACATTACTTGTCTGGTCAAATGCAGTTGAACTGCTTTTTGTTTAACTTACCACAGATATTGGAACCCATTTTAATATGGGCATAACCATCTATTCCCCATGTACGCCCCCAAGAGTTTTGTACAATCCAGTATGGGATGCTACCTGTAAAATGAAAGAGTTGAATAAGTAATTACAGAAAATGAAAAGTGTACCAAACCACACAAAGCTTTTAATGCTTTCGGTAGTTGAACAACCATCTTGCTATTTCACAAGATGACATTATACACCAACATAAAATGTAAGTTTTGCATATATCACCGTAGTGAAATCTACAAACCAACAGTGGGTGTTAACAAACATGACGGTGGCCCACTTAGGCCCACTGCATATTTGTTGGTTGGGCCACCAGATGTTGTCCATGATTGCTCCTGGGCGTGCCTGCGGTGAGACCAGGCTGTGGTCCCAGAGACTTCCAGGATCAGCCTGGCCAACCGGGCCAGAGTGGTCTATTCATGTATGGTGTATCCCACCATGTCCTGGATCAGGGACACCATGGCTGGCTGCACATCATGGTGGGTGGCAGGGCTCTGGGCACAGTGCAGGGGGCACATTTGTGCAGCTCCCCACCCCCCTCCAGTGGTCCAGCCATGTGAAAGTGTGTTCCGTGGCCGGATCTGGTCGGAACCATGTTGGTGGTGTGTTCCTGAGCTGGGGTTGGGCTGACTCCCTCTTGGCATCACATGTAACAACACCCAAAATAGGAATGCGAGAATAAAACACTGCTACAAGTACAGAATAGTCTAATTCCTACAGCATGAGTATTGCAGTATAATATTTAATGTAATATGCATAATAAAAATACATTGTTCCAGGCACAGTTTCAGTGGGAATCCACAGGTGTTGGCTTCAGTGAATCCAGTTTCAGACCCAAATGGCTCTAAAATTTAATAATTGTGTTTTCTGTTTTAAGACAGGTCAGTGTAAACATTATAGTTTCAAAAATTCTCTTGTATAGAATATGCCTGTTTCTGGTCAAGCAGAAGCAAAGTAAAAGCCACACATTTTGACTCTAGTTAATGAAAGTTTACCTGTTCTATCAAAGCCAGTTATGAGAACAGCATGATTTGCTTCTCCACTGGAACAGTGATGCTGTATGATCCCACCCAAATAATCCTGCCAGCTAATTGCGTCCACTATCACCACCAAAGGGCCCCAATTAATAAGCATCTTCATCATTTCATCTTCCTGGCCACTACAAGAAAGAAAACAGTGATAATTATTAATTATTATTATTATTATTATTATAATAAGCATTTATATAGCGCCATCGATGTACCTGGCGCTTACAAAGAATAAGATAGCCACGGTCCCTGCTCAAGAACTTACAATCTAAAGACAGGGGGAGGGGAGACAGGGAAGGGGAAAACAGAGGGAGAGACAAGGGATGTGACATTCATGAGGATGCGAGAGCTCAGGTACACGTGCTTGTCTTGGTTGCAGTAAATTGGGAGCTTGCAGATAACAGGTGCTTAGCAGGAGTTTGGAAGGGCAGAGTGGAAGAGGTGGGTTTTGAGGAGGGAGTTGAAGGTATGGTGCGTGGGGGCAAGGCGGATAAGGGCATGAAGGGAGTTCCAGGTGTGCAGGGCAGTGAGGGAGAAGAGACGAAGGCAGTTGCGGGAGCAGGGGAGGCATGGGAGGGTAAGGGGGGGATGGAGGAGGATAGGAGTGCTCGAGCAGGGCGGAGGGAGAGAGGTTGTGAAGGGCTTTATAGGTGAACACGAGGAGCTTGTACAGAATACGCTCGGGAAGAGGGAGCCAGTGGAGAGAGGAGAGGAGAGGCTGCACGTGGTCAAAGCGACGGGCTAGGTGAATGATCCTGACAGCAGAGTTTTGAAGAGAGATAAGGGAAGAAAGGTGAAAGCAGGGAAGGCCAGCGAGGAGGAGGCTACAACAGTCGAGGCGTGAGATGACTAGGGCGTGGATGAGAGTTTTGGCAGAGGAGACAGACAGAAAAGGGCGGATCTTGGCAATGCTGTGGAGGGAGAAGCGGCAGGATTTGGCCACGGAGTCAATGTAGGGTTTGAAGGTAAGGTGCGAGTTGAAGGTTAAGCCCAAGCTGCGGGCTTGGGGGACAGGGAGGATGGAGACCCCGTCAATGGTAATTGACAGGGAAGAGGGAGAGGAAGGGATTGGGAGGGAAGATAAGGAGTTCAGTTTTCACCATGTTCAGTTTGAGTTGGGGTTGAAACATCCAGGCGGAGATATCAGAGAGGCAGTTGGTGAGACAAGCTTGAACAGAGGGGGAGAGGGAAGGAGCGGAGAGAGAAAGTTGAGTGTCATCAGCGTATAGGTGGTATTGGAAACCGTGGGAGGCAATGAGTTTGCCATGGGATTGGGTGTAGATAGAGAAGAGGAGAGGTCCAAGGACAGAGCCTTAGGCAACCCCAACTGAGAGGGGTAGGGAGGAGGAGGGGGAGGAGTTAGGAAGAGATGCATTGAAGGAGCGCTCAGAAAGGTAGGAGGAGAACCAGTTGAGGACAGAGTTCTGGAATCCAAGGGAGTGGAGCGATTCAAGCAGGAGCGAGTGGCCAACAGTGTCAAAGGCAGCAGGAGAGATCAAGGAGGACCAGAATAAAGGAGGTTGGATTTAGCTACAAGAAGATTGTTAGAATGAAATATATGAAAATAGCATGAAAAAACTGTTGATCACAACCAATTTAACAATCAAATATCCAAAGCTGTTTTCTGTGTGAGTTAAATATCATACATTATATGTCACAATTCAAAGACAAAGGGGTAGAATTTCAAGCTGTTATAGAAATAATAGACTGCTCCCTCACTCAGTTTGGGGAGAAAACAAACCCTATGCCTCTGAAACTCTAAAGCCCCATTCTCTTCATCTTCACCAAGTAAACAATCCATATGCTGCATATATTATTAAACAATGTAGAGAACACAGTGACATTAATATAAATGTGCTGCAAAGCTCAAAGCAACTTTCTAGCCAGAATATTGTTGGAGCAATCAAAGATATGTTAAAATGCATATTAAAAATGCACATTCTGGATAACACAATAAGCAACTCTAATAAAAGTTAGTTGTTTAAGTGAAAAAAAATCTTAGCCTTTGCTTCACAAAGTAATTATAAAATGCCCAATATTTTTAATATTAGTCTTAAGATATTTTTTTTAAAGTACACCTCCAAAAGTAAAAAATTAGAAGTGATTTACAATCCTCTTTTTTCCAGTTATGCTATGGCCTTTAAGTATTCTCCATTGCTCTAGCTGGATATATTTAGTTATGACTGAATATGCGCAGTGCTAAAATAATTTATTTTCCTTAGTTCTTTGTATCAACTTGTAATTTTGCCCTAATAATCTTGGAAAATCTGCAAATATCAAATCAAAGATTTTTATTGTACTGGCAACCCTAATAAAGACCCCCTCCCCCCACGCACACACTCTTTTGGCTGCTCTGAAAGCAAATTGTATTGTGCTAGTAATAAAATAAAAAGTAGCACAAAATTAAAAAGAAAAAAGAAAAACAACTAGTTGTTCTTACAAATTTCAGTGAATATGACTGTTTGCTCAAGTTCCGTAGAGACTGCAGAGTGTAGCTGCAAAGGAAAGCAAAGAAACAGGAGCAGCCTCTGCCCATTGGACAATGTGGACACTTTGTCAAGGGCAGCAACATTCTGGAGGTGGCAACTGAGAACATTTGACGAGACTGGACCCCTCCATACCAGACTGGAGGACACTCCCAGGATTGCAGTTGAGAATCACTGAGAGCTTGGAGTTCCCCAACCACAGGTCAGGGACAGCTCTAATGCACAATGTGCTAGCTCAGTGGGTTAACGCTTGCGTCTGTCTGGGCATCTCATGGCATTCATTTGATCTTGGGAAACTGACTGCAGTTAGAGGCAAGGGGCACAGCACATAAATACAACTGATTTAAGGAAAGGGAGAATAGAAAGTCCTTGTGTTGCCAGTTGTTAGGATTATTTTGCGCAGGGCATCAAAATAGCAATCAAATATGTACTGAAGGAAAGTGATTCACGGATTTGTTTATTTTTTTGCTGCTGATTTTTGGTATTGAGTTAAAACCCCATATGAACAGACTCCAGCAGCAACAGACCCCTGTTTGAAGCTAGAACAGTGTGCTGGCCAGTGAGAAGTCAGCAGTGCTCTGACTGGCCAATGGGAAGTCAGCATTTTGCAGCTGTGCGGGAAAGGGAAGGCAAGTGAGCCAGCAGGCATGAGCCTTTCCCAGAGGTTTGAACTTGCACAAGTGAAGACTGTGGCACAGGAAAGAGGAAGAGCTTGGGAAGAGGGGGTCTCAATGCAGCTAGCTGCTTCCATGCTGTGTTGAGGTAGCTACCAACCTTCCCACACAGACACCCAGAGAGGGCTGATGTTAGTGACTGAATATTTGTGACTGAGGCAAGATGTAGACTATGGAATGCTTTTGGGGCTGTTGATTCTTGGGGAACTATATTGAAGAAGATCTTGCCGAGGCCACAGATCATCCTATATCATGTGCCCAGCACTGGAGAGATATATGAACATGGTGATGGGACGCAGAGAGAGACCTGCAGAGGGAAGAAGCATTCTTTCAGTTCCCCTTCCCCATTTAAACACAGGGAGGGGAAGTGTCCCAGCTCTTTCTGCCCATTCCAGGGCCTACCACCCCTCAATTAATCCCCAGAATTCAGCTCCCCCCTGCCCAACCTAGTGCCCGCAGACCACCCATTCCTTCCCAGTGCCCAGCATCCCTGTCCCCCTATTATTCTCCAGCCCAAAGTTCTTCCCTGCCCATTCCACCACCCTCTGTTTTTACATGACCAGAAGTTGCACCAAACTTCATTTTCTTCTCATTTGCAAAATTAAAATGATGAGAAAAACAAAAAACTATAGCTACATGTAAAACTATTCCAGAAAAGGAACCAACAATACAGTACATACTCAAGAAAATGTACTTGGAAAAGCATATCTGATTTTTGATTAATAGTTATATATAATGTATAATCTCATGAAAACATTGACTACAGAATGAACATTTTCAAAGCAGGATTATACACAAATTTACCAAAGAGAAAAATGCTGCAATAGGACAAAATGTCTATTTTAACTTTCAGAAGAGCAATGATATTTGATGGGAAACAGAAAACAGAATGCCCCTCTAGGCCCACTCTGATATTTTGTTGTTTTGCCCTGACCTTGAATAGGAGACACTGCAGATGTGATTTTGTTGTTATTTTTTACTTCAAATTATAGACAGTGAAGTTTAGTGTAAATTTTAAACATCTTCAGGGGTGAAGTTTGCCACAAAACAATAAAGGCCTAATGATGTGAGGTGCCGACCAATCTCAACACCTGTATTTCTCCCTGGGATTTGAGATTATTCAGTATGTTGCTGACGTGCTCAGCACCTTGCAGGAGCAGGCCCTCAGTCTTTCCTTTCTGGCTAAAAGCTTCAACACAAACCAGATGAAACAGACTATAAGGATTGGGATGTGATGACAAAATCGAGACAAGGTAGGGCATCAGGAAGCAAGGCTGGGAACACAAATAGTACAGGGTTCAGGGAAAGTCCGGGTAGGAGCAGAATTAAATGGATTGGATCAGGGCAGAAATAGGAGAGATGGGTTTGGGGGAGAAGCAGAGCAGACAAGAACAGGAAGTGATCAGGTCAGATGTTGCACCCAGCTTTCTGTTGTTACCATCCAGCCTTACAGGCTGGTTAATAGTCAACCAGGAAACTCGGAGGCCTGGCAAGGCTGGAGACAGACAGGAGGGGTTTGGCATGTTATGGGGGTGTTTCTTAGGCAAAGTCAGGGCAGAACAGTAGCACAGTGGGGCCTATCACCACTCTAGGAACCCCCCCAGGGATGTGCTCAAGGCCTGGGCCTGACACAGACTACTGATAGAGTCAAAATTTCTAGCTGTAAAGTAGGGACTGTATTAATCTGGTTTTGCAGCTGGGATAGACAGCACACCTAACTTCTTGAAGCAGCCAGGATGTTCTCAGCAAGCTTCAGAATAGGAACCCTTTGACCTTTTAAGATAAAATGATCCTTATGATATGAAATGATTCTTGACTTGTTTAAAGAATTCGTCCACAAGTGCTCATGTGAGCATATACTGTGATACTATAGTGGTCACACAGCTGCATGATAAACTAAACCCATCAATACGTATATAACCTTTGGCTGGGCAGTACACCAAAGGCTCTTCCTTCGCTTTGTAGCCAATGAACTCAGGAAAAAGTACAGTAAACACAAAGAATCAATAGTAGTTACCTGAGGCTGAAGGCAGCATAGCCTTTTATTGAAACTCCAAAGCCTGAGTGACTGAAATAATGACATAATCCTGTTTTAGCTTTAAAAGTGTACTCAGAATCTCTCACCAGCTTCACTTTTGTCTGAAAGTAAAATACATTGATGAGCATAGGATGCTGAAACCAAATTCTTTTATGCTGATCAAAGATACCACTGAAATGAGATGCAACCTCCCCACCCCCCTAAAAAAGCATTCCTATTGAAATCAAAGATCAGAATGCAAAATCTGGATTACATGTGGAAAATTCAGTAAAAAAAATTAAGTATGTGGGATGCGTGCAAACATGTAACCCAAGAAAAGAGACACAACACCTGAAAAGGACCCTAGAAAATGTCTTTGGAGCATCTTGGATGCGTGTGCAACACAGAGTTTAATCTCCTGCACCCAAAAATTTAAAATATCACTGGTGCCTCACGTGTAACTTTTTAAAATATGACATTTTAAAACAATTCTCCTTGTATGCCATAAATTGTATAAAGAGGAGTTATGAAATTGTTCAATAAACTCTGCTTCAGACTACTGGCGAACAAGCTCTGCTGTGCCCTTTACATGCCCTACTGCAGAGCAGAGGAGTAGAGGATCTAATTAAGCAACGTCTTGCCTGGTCTGGCTTATGCCTCTTTTCATGAACTCTATGCACGAATCCCTAGCAGAATGGAGGAGTATTGCTTGGTATGTGGAGCTGGTACTACTACTACTGTTATTATTATTATTATTATTAGAAGCATTTATATAGCACTAGAGGCTATATATTAAAATAATTCACTAAATGGGCATAAAAGACTACTTGCCAGGCTGGGACTTGCAACGAAAGAGACCATCCACTTTCCAACTGAAAAGGTACTCACCAGACACAAACAGAAGAATGGACTTTTACAGCCCTGAATATTACCCTGATTCACCTCAGCCTTAATCTTCAGAAAAGCACAGCTGTTCAAAAAGTGGGCTGAAAACACCTCTTACTTGTTCCCCAATAACACTCTTAATCTGGTCTCAAGTAGGACAGTCAAATTAAGAAAAACATTTAAAAATCTTTTTCTAATGGTTTGGATTACTAAAGAAATAAAAAAATTCAAAAAACAAACATTTATTTTAAAGCTATAATTCTATTTTGCTAATATTTTAAATTCTTTTATTTATTAATTTATTTTTATTTTATTTAAATTTCCACCCCACCTTTTCCCTATAGCTCAGAGAGACTTGAAAGTGAAAGTAAATGAGTCAGTCATTTTCGCTCTCGGGTTACTAAACTTTTTGAAAAATGCTGCAGCATATGTCTCTCAAAAAACCCCAGGAGAATCCTTATCAGTTTTAAACATTTATTTTTATATATATATATATATATATATATATATATATATATATATATATATATATATATATATATATATATATATTACACG
>QEPC01009046.1:1160323-1190490 GCA_003113815.1 Sphenodon punctatus | reverse complement strand
CAACAACACACACCAACCCACCCAAACACACAGCACAGCCAAAACCAACACAACAATCGCCAAAACACACTACACAAGCAGCCACCGAAACAAACACACACCCTCTCGCCTCACTCGCACACACGCACACGAATTTCCGGCGCGACGCCGATTTTAGGGCTTCCCGCGATCTCGCGATTTTTGTGGCCGAAGGCCGAACGCGAACGCGCGAACCACCCGAACACCGAACGACCGAACACAAACGCACAACCCGATGGCGAACGAACCGAACGTCCGAACACGAACGCACAACCCGATCGTGAACGAACCGAACGACCGACCACGAACGCACGACCTGCCCGAACAACCGAACATGAACGGCCGAACACAAACGCTACCGAACCGAACGGGCGAACACGAACGCGCGATACGACCAAATGACCGAACACGAACACACGAACCGAACGCGGCCGAACCGAATGGCCGAACACGAACCGCGATCTGTTCGCCCATGCCTACAGCTCTGCCTCTGGCTAGTGCCCCACGGTTTGGGCAGCCCACTCCGCTGATGGTGCTCCGATATGTTCTGAAGCACTGCTCTTCCTCTGCTCCACCTGCACATCTGGTGGCCACATTTAGATGGGTTGTCCATCTGAGTGTCAGGCTGAGCCGAGCCATGGGTGCCATCCATTTAAAGACATCTACTGTATCTTGTAAGAACACTACAAACTCCCACCCCAACAATTATAATTAAGATGATCAATACTTAAATCCTCTTCCCACTAAGGAATAGCTATTGCTGTTGTCCCCTGCAGATGCTAACAAGAATTACTTTAAAATTGATATTTATGGTAGCTTATATTTCACCATAGTGAAGCCTTTCATAATTAGCATTATACCATTTTCTTTAAAAATTACTTACATGCATTAGTTCCCAAAGTTAAAAGTACAGTATACAAGGTGTATAATACTGTAAAAGAAGATTGTGTTTTCAAGGAGTTTCTAATTCATTAATTCATTTATTTTAATTAGAATCTTGCCCTTTCCCTAAGACTCAGGGTGAGTTACAATATAAAATTCACACAAACAGTACATAACACAAACATCCTCTGGCAACAGGTTCCACAAATTAATTTTATGTTGAGTGAAAAAGTACTTCCTTTTGTTTGTTTTAAATCTGCTGCCAGATTTGTTTGTTTTAAATAACCCCATGTGCACCTAGTTGCATTATAAGAACATAAGAAGTGCCATACTGGGTCAGACCAATGGTCCATTGAGCCCAGCATCCTGTCTCCGACAGTGGCCAGTCATGGGGGCCTGGAAGAAGCACCCAACAGGTCACCATGCTATCCATTCCCTGTGGGTCATCCCCAGGCTCCCGACAGTAAAGGGTTTTGTTCCCCAATCCTATCTGACTAATAGCTACTAATGGAACTATCTTCCAGAAACTTGTCCAAACCTCTTTTAAACTCAGCTATACTGCTGGCCTTGACCACCTCCCCTGGCAGTAAATTCCACAACCTAATTGTATGCTGAGTGAAAAAATACTTTCTTTTGTCTGTTTTTACTCTGCCACCTGTGAGTTTCATGGAGTGTCCCCTAGTTTTAGTACTAGTTGAGAGGGTAAATAACCATTCCCTGTTTACAAGTTCCACACCACTCATGATTTTATAGACATCTATCATATCTCCTCTCAGCCGTCTCTTTTCCAAGCTGAAGAGCCCCAGCCTATCAAGCCTCTCCTCATACGGGTGCTGTTCCATACCCTGGATCATTTTTGATGCCATTCTCTGTACCTTTTCTAGTTCCACTATGTCTTTTTTGAGATGGGGCGACCAGAACTGCACACAATATTTATCTTTGCATAATAAACCCAGACAGGATCAGTATATGCTACATATTGCCCACAGTAGGCACATGTTATATGTGGTGCATCTCTATCACCCAGTTCACAGGCATCCATCACCACCACTGCCCCAGCCACACTGGGAGAAGGCCACCCACCCACCTACCAGAGGAGGGTCCCCTGGATCAACAAAGAGACGCAGGCTTATATTGGCCTCTGAGGAGACAACGACATACAGTACAATCTGTACCTCACACACTGGAATGACTGAGTGTTTCAGTGGATCTCCATCCAGATAGTGGACCTAGGCTACCAATGGGACATGAACCAGTGCTTTCAGTGGGCCAGTGATCTGCGGAGGGGCTTCAAGGAGGTTGGGGCTATTTAGCTTGGAGAAGAGGCGATGAAGGGGGATATGATAGAAGTTCAGAAAGTCATAAGTGGAGGGGGAAAAGTAAATAAGAAACGGGTGTTTGCCCTTTCTCACAATAAGAGAATGAGGGGACAAGGGACATGCCCTGGAGGTAAATAGTGGCATATTAAAAAAAAAAAAAAGGACGAACGGACAATACAGTTGTGGTGGAACTTCTTGCCAGAGGAGGCAGTGAAAGTCAGCACCATAACTAGCTTCAAACGGAAACTAGATAAAGCCTCAGAGGATAGAGCCATAAATGCTTATTAGTTGGGGCTCGAACACCTGGATACCGGTAGTTGGGAGTGGTTAGAAGGAGATGGGTCAAACCCCCAGTGACTTGTACTTGTACTTCTCTTGAGCCACTGTAGCTGGCCACTATCAAAGACAGGATGCTGGGCTCAATGGAGCATGGGTCTGACGCAGCATGGCATTTCTTATGGTCTTATTTTCTTAGGTAAAGGATAACAACTTTAGAACAGGGCATAGGCACCAAACCCACCCCCACATGGATGTCCTTGAACACTTCCTCTGCATCAATAGATCCATCATGACCCCATGGATCATCACCACCGGGCTTGGCCAGGGCCACTTCCAGGTAGACACCCCTCCATTGTTGCCAGACCCTGAAGCACTTAGTCATTCTAGCAGCGGTTCCCACCCTCTGAGGAAGAGGAGGCTGGGCCCTCAGGGACAGAGACCACCATGCCCAAGGGGAGGGGAGTGGTAAGTGAAAGCACTGGAGGCTGTCTGGAGGGGAGGGGAGGGGAGGGGAGATAGGGGACCCAGTCATAGGATGCAGAAGTCAAGTAATGCCAGTCACCAACATGGCCTCAGTTCTTCTCTGTGTTCACAGGTGTCAGAAAGTCTGAGAGGGAGCAACCCAAGGAGGCTTGGGATGGAAGATAGGCATGGCAATCTAGTTGGAGTGCACCAGGGTGGGCGGTTGGGGGGACTCACATGCTAGACCGGTGAGTGTGGAGGGCAGGGAACACAGTGGGAGTCTAGGCAATAGGCACTAGGGACAAAGGAAAGGCATCGGACCAGGAAGACGGCAGTGGGGCAGCCCCAACCAATGGCTCTCCTTTCCATCCTTCTACAGGTCCGCCAGTGGAAGGGACGGTGGCACTGGTAGGACCGCAAATGGACGCTGAGTGAACATGGGCCCTGTGGGTCTGGATCTGACCACACGTCATTTGTGGCCAGGTAAAGCAAGATTCCAAGAAGTGAGCTTTAGCCCTAGTGCAGCTGTTAGCCAGTCCCTCTCTCCTGGATAGTGATCTAGCTGCCAGTTTTCCTAGGAACAGGAGAGGTGCGCCAAAAAATTATAATTGGGAATGTGGAACCCAGAACCATTGATGGACAAACAATGCCTCTTGCCTCAATCCCAGCTGAGCAGATGCAACCCCAACCCCTCCCCGCTGCCCCCCCCCAGAGGATACTCCTGGCTGTTGCCTGTCCCCACTCTCCAGGGCTTGGGAAGAGGGTGAAACATCCCCTTGGGGTAAGGAAAGGCACTCCCGTCCCTTTCCCTATTGAACCCCCTCCCCCCCCACCTATCCCACCAGCAACCCAGCCTAGTATCCTCATCTGCAGGGTCTGCAGCCTGTCCCCAGAGCACCTGGAATGTCTGTGACAGGGAGCAGAGGGAAATCAGAGACTGGGTGCCCTGCCTGGAGAATGGGCACCAACGTGAATTGGGTGGGCCCATAATCCCCTAACCACCTGGGGCACCAGAATTCCATGGGGCTTCCTAGCCCCACTGCAACAATCTCAGAGGGGCACATTATCCAGCTCTCCCTTTCCCATGATCATTGGATGTCAATCCACTCATAGAGCCTCCCTGTTCTCATAGCACCCAGTCCATTGTCAATGTAACCACTCCTCATTTCCCTCTCCTCTGTGTCAGCGCAGCTGTTCCCCTTCACTCCTTGTAACCTCTTTCCTGTCATTTCAACCCCCACTAGGGTGGTCACTGACACATCGGCAGAAAATAGGATACATTTGCAAGAAATCTGCATATGTTAATTTATATGAATATATGCAAATTTATGGTGCAGAGGGTGGGGTCAGAAGAGGGTGGGGCCAAGCCAATGGTAGGTGGAGCCAACAGTAGGTGGAGCCAATGGTAGGCGGAGCCAATGCAATGGTCTGGCTTAACCCAGCATTAAGGAGTTCCCAGAGTTAACATTGGAGGGAGATTACATTACTTAATCCTGTAAACACTTTGCTGCTGCATGAAGCCCTGCCTCTGGGGGATAGACAGCCCTCTTACTAGGGTCCCATCCAATGTCTCTCTCCCATTGCTCCCATTTCTCCCTAGTTGTGTAAAAAAATATATCACGTTGCCATCGCCTGCCTTTAGTCTGAACACTCAAATCCTCGATTTTCGTGCCCTTCTTGGCCACCTGTAGTTTTCTGAAGGTGTAGGCTTTGGGACAAGCCTTCCTTCTAGCTTGGAGAACTATGAGGACTGAGTTAGCTCCCTGTCCTGCGACAAGCTGAGTCAGAAGAAATGAAAGGGAAGAGAAGGATAGGACAGAGGAAAAACGGGAGGGGAAGGGTTTTGTTTTGGTGCACGAGAAGAGGAAAAGGGAAAAATGGGTTTCAGTGGGGAACAGGGGAAAGGGTACTCTGTTGTTGTTACCAGACGTCTTCTCTGACAGGTTCTTACTTTCTCCACAGTTCACAAGGAGAATAAGGTGAGGTGTGGAATCTTGCCAGATCTCAGACAAATTGGGGTTGGGGGTAGGAAACACAAAGTTATTGAGATCTTTTAATTTTATTTTGGACACAGAGAATGAGGATATAATTTTGCCCCTTTGTGGATCTGTCTTCAAAGAGGAGGTTCTAGACCCTCCCAATCCCCATGCCATCACTTACCGTGACTGGAACCCTATTTTTTCATGATTTCTTAGACTGCCTGTAGCTTTCCAGGGTCTACGCTCCAGACACAGTGAGACTACTGACTTCAGAGGCTCAGCACAAACCCACCAAAGCCCAAAGTCCCTAATTTGTCTTGAAGTGTACTGGTGGTGGTTGTGGTGGTGGTGAATACTAAATTCTTCTGTTGCTGTTGAGGTCCATGGCTGTTGAGGCCTCTCTGCTGGGGTACTGGAAGTGCATTGGGTGGGGGATATTAATGCATTCTGTTGTTGCTGGAACAACATTTCAGAAGCCCACTGGAGCCTGAAATTCCACTGCGTCTGGAGGCGAAGTGGTGTTGGGGATATTGCTTTCTGTTGCTGTAGAGGTCAGTTGCTGTTGTTCAGATCTCATGACTGGGATTCTGGCGGCCAGCAAATTCAGTGGGGATATTGCTTTCTGTTGCTGTAGAGGTCACTTGCTGTTGTTGAGGTCTCATGGTTGGGGTTCTGGTGGCCAGCAAACGCAGTGGGATATCAATCCACAGTAGGACGATCTCTATAACCCCACTGTGGGCTGAAGTCCCACCGCATCTGGAGGTGCAGTGGTGGTGGGGATATTGCAGTCTGTTGCAGGTGAAGTCGCTGTTGTTGATGAGGTCCCACAGCTGGGGTTCTGGAGGCCTCCAGACAGACACAGAAGGATTGCAGTGGGACTCTAAAAGCAGTGCACACTAGAAACTGAGGTACTAGTATGTCTGGAGCAGCAGGGGTGGAGGGGATATTGCATTTAGGGGTGAGCGGAACAGTGAGGCTGTGGACCCGCCTCTGCTCCCAACAAGAGGTTCCACCCTCCCAGTGCCCTCTGTACCTCTTCTTGGGGGCAGAGGCAGGTTTCCAATATAAAAACTGCCTATTCTTAATTTATTATTATTATTAACAAACATTTATATAGCACCAGCAGTGTACCTGACACTTTACAAAGTAATAAAATAGACACGGTCCCTGCCCCTAGGACTTACAATCTGAGAGACAGGAGCTGGGGGAGAGACATAGGAAGGGGAACAGAGGGAGAGACAAGGGGTCTAACATTCATGAAGATGCGAGGTCTCAAGTGCACGTACTTGACTTAATCTGTTTCCTGGGGTTCTAGCTCTGAGAGAAAGGACCATGGAAGGGAATGCTAGCCGTCTAGCCAGAGACAATGCCCAACACAGGGGACGAGAACCCAAAGAATCAAATTTCCAAGAGAAGGAAGGCCATAGCCCATGACATAGGGGGAAAGAAGCTCATGGAGCAGAGTCCAGAGGTGCAAGAACCAACGGGCCAAGTTCCATGGGGAGAGCCCAAATGTAGGGAACCAGCTTCCAGAGGAGAGAGAGAGAGCCAAGAGGCCAAGTTCCAAGGGGAGAGCCCCAAGTATAGGGAACTTGATTCCAGGGAAGTGAGAGAGCCAAGAAGCCACGTTGCAAGGGGAATAAGCATTTTATTTTAAACCCTTACCTAAGGTTGTGGGGTGGATTACTACCCCAGGTGGGGGAAAAAATGTAAAATATGCTAATTAGTGGCTCTACAACTTTGAAATGAAACTTAAGCCTTCACTTGGGAGGTAGAAATCCACCCTGGCCAATGTAATCCAAATTAGGCTGGAAAACTACCACCTCTTAAAAAGAAACCAACTTAACACTTTTCACTTAACACATTCAAAGGGGAGAGCCAAGAGGCCACATTTGAAGGGGAGAGCCAAAAAGCCACATTCAAGGGGGGGGAGGGCAAGCTAACAGCTTTTCCAAGCTGAGTGCCCCAAAGCAGGGAACCAGTCCATTAATAGCTTCAGTGTGTGGCTCAGAAAATGAAAATATACCTCAGCAACCTCTTTGGCAATGCCCCAATGTAGGGATCCAGGTTCCAGAAGAGAGAGAGAGAGAGTCAAGAGGCCAAGTTCCAAAGGGAGAGCCCCAACTGAGAGGGAGAGAGCCATCAGGCCAAGTGTAGCCCCAGAGACGGTTGGTGCAGAAACTCCCTCCAGTGGCGTGAGTGGTAACTATACATTTACAGGTTCACGAGCCTGCTGCTTGCAGAGCTCAGAGAATTAGGTCTTTTGGCTTAGAGGCGAGAGACTCATAGAGATAAGAGCTGAGGTTTCCAGGTCTAATCCCCACCCTGGCAGAATTAACAGCTTCTGTAATAGCTTCAGAGTGTGGCTCAGAAAAAGAAATTATACTTCATCCTGGCATAAGCTGAGAGCTTCAATGGGGGGAGCATACAATTTGTGCTTTCCTGAAAACCTGTGCTGCCTCAGATTTCCTTTACGGCCGATAACTATGTCACATCTGCATAGGCTGCAGAATGCATAGAGGTGCTCCCCTTTTCTACTTTTTGCAATACATTCTTATTGTTTTGACTCAGGGTGGGACACCAGGGAGAATACCAGATACTGGATTTACCGGTATCGGATCTCCCTGGTATCGGATTTACCGGTATCAGCATACTGGATTTTTAACATTGGCCACTTTACCGTTTTTTTACATTGCGACCATTGACTTCAATGGCTGCAGTGTAAAAAAACTGGTAAAGCGGCCAATGTTAAAAATCCGGTATGCTGATACCGGTGAATATCGGATTATCCAATATAATCCGATACACCTGATTATCGGGTGTATCGGATTTATCCGATACCGATATTCCCACCCCTAGTTTTGACCACTGAGGATTAAATGAACCTTTGAAACTCAGGATCATGCTTCCTCTGCCCTGGAATGCCTTGGTTTTCCCTCAAGTCAATTATATAAATAACAATGATAACAATGCACTATATAAATAACAATGACAATAAGGAGAACAACAATAAACGGGGAGAGCACCAACTTGGGGAATCAGCTTCCAGGGTGAGGGAGGAAACAGATTAGGTTCCAGGTACATTGCTTGCACTATATAAATAAGAATGATAATAATGGTACCAACAATAAGGGAGAACCCCAACTTTGGGAATCAGCTTCCAGGGTAAGGGAGGCAACAGGCCAAGTTCTAATGGGAAAGTGGGAAAGGGCATCAGGACTTGGAAAGCTTTTTGAAGGTGTGCAAATGACTTCCTGCAGTCATGCAACAGAGCACCCTATGTTTCCCATTTTCCTTTTCTCTCTTATCAGTGTTTGTATTTTTGTCCATTCCAGGCATCCCTCAGGAGTTATTTTTGTTGTTTAGGAACTCTGTGTACATGTTCTTGCATTTTTCTGTAAAACTGATAAATTTCTTGAGCTCTGCTTTAACGCTGTCAACCTCCAGCCTATTTCTTTCATTTCTCCAAGCTGTTGTCATTAGAGAGAAAGCCCTTTCTGTATGAGCATTGTGCATGGTATTGAGAAGAGGAAAGAGCTGATTTTCCTCAAGTTCCTGAAGTTTCCTTGTGCTTTTGTAAAGATTTTTTGGTACCTCTCTTCACTGGTCTGACACTCCTGTAACTCTGGAGAAGATTTGAGGTTTTCTACAATGCCATATTCTTCATAGAGCTCATCCATGTCCAGTTTGTTTATGTTACATGAATGAACAGCCTCACAAAACTCTTAGAAGTTGACAGGTTGGCTAAGAGCTAGCTTAGAGACCTTGTTGTGGAAGTTGGCTTCAGAGAAGTCCTACCTGTCACTCAGATACTTCTTAGTTCTTTGGTAAAAGCTCAAGAAGTCATTCACACACCTTTCAGAAACATCCTGAGTAAATACTTTCAGCTTTGCGTTCACTGCGTATCAGAAGAACTTGTCTCCAATTCTTCTCTCTAATTTTAAATTGAGTCCATTCATGAGTTCATACACAGAAAGAATGATGAAGCATTTGGCTTCTAAACCCTCAATTCAGTCTGTGAATAGCTTCAGAGTGAGGCTCAAAAAAATAAAATAAACCTCGGCCACCTCATTCGCAATGCCCTTGGGCTCGTCCCTAAAGCATTTCCAGAGTGCTTTTGGACACTGTTCTTCTCTGAAGCTCTGGAAATAGCTGGTAAGAGATTTCCGGCACCCAAGCAGTCTATCAATTGCAGGCAAAAGAGACAGCCACCTGTTGACCATGTGTCTTAATAAATTACACTCTTCCACCTCAACAAACTCACAGAACTCCATCAACTGCATTCAGACAGCTTCTGATTTCCCTGTATGTCCGTGGCTTACACACTGCATCAGGTAACTAACAAAGAACAAGGAGTAGAGGAATTGTTCCACATTTGGAATGTGGGTTTGTTGCCACTCCCTACATTAAAAAAAGGGTTGTGTGAATGAGCTCTTTAGTCAGTGGAGCAACAAGATAAAAAGAATAGAAGCTAAATGGGCAACATGCAGTAAGGAGGAGGTTAGGTCTCTGGAGGGCCTAGCTGGGAAAAGTGTCAGACTCGAGCTCTTAATTGGTCCCCAGCAATAGGGAGAAAAGGGGCGAGATAATGTCGCTCTCACAACCCCTTGTGGGAGAAAAGAGCCAGTAGCAGCACTGCAGCCGGAGTCCTGGTCAGCGGCTCATGATGTCAAACCAGTCAGGCTGTGGTGGGGAGAGAGGCAGAGTAGAGCAGCGGACTTAACTTGCTGCTTCCAGTTCACACGCTATGTCTCAACTGAGGGCTGTCTGGCAGCGGTGCTAGTGCACATGCGCAAGCCACGCGGGCCCAGAAAAAGCCCATCAGCTGGCCGCAGCTGCACTCTCTACACTTCTGCTTTGGGCGGAGGTACAGAGAGTGCAGCTGTGGACAACCAGCAGTGAGAGACTCGGGATGGAAGGGGAAATCCAGATGCTTCTATGATCCAGTTCCCCTCCCATCCCAGACAGCTGGAACTGTCGGGAAAACCAGGCAGTCTGAGATAATTCCAGACCCCTGGCCACCATAACCCCTGCTCCTTCTCGCCCACTCCAGCAATGTCCGGAGGCCCCTCCTCCACCATACCACCTGCTTCCTTCCCAGTTTCGGTCCTCATGGCGGCCTCCTCCCTGTGTGTATGTGCACCCAATAGATAGCAAGTATCTACAGTAGCTACATCACAACAGGGACCAAGAATGGGGGTGGGGTAGGGGGGGATGGGCACATCTTACTGGGGTCCAGGGGGGCCCAGGATGCAAGGCCATTGCCAGGAAATAAAAAGAGAGGCTAAATGTTAGATGCTTGAGGATGCTTATGCAAACATCTTTCCATGTATCTGTGGGATGTACAGATCTTGTGAGATTTGCTTGAGCCAGTCAGAAGCAGCATGAGCTGCTGGCCCAGGCCTGAGAGAGAGAGAGAGAGAGAGAGAGAGAGAGAGAGAGAGAGAGCATGTGCAGGAAACTCTAGAACGTGTAGTTTGAGGGACAGAGGGATGTGTGCCTCCGTACGTGACACACTCGCTCAAGAACTACAAGTCCCAGAATTCCTTCATTCTTGCCATTTCCTGTGTACAGGCAGGAGGAGCCAACAGGACATGTCAGCAGTGGCAGCAAGAGAGAGGGACAAGCACCATAATAATTGTCCATGGCTGTGGCAGAAATAGAAAGACTTGCACTCATCAAAAACTGCAGGTGTTCTGCTATGGCACAAGATCACTTACGTCACCTTGCTGTTTTGTCTATGGATTGTAAACTTGTAAGAAAAATTGACTTCAGTGAAGTCATTCAATGAATTCATACTTTCACAATGGAAAAAGTCAGAGAAATAAAGTTGTAAAGCAATATGATCTATGCATTTCATTTCAGAACTAAAATAGGAATGTTTTTTTATTTATTATTATTATTATTATTATTATTATTTATTTATTTTATTTATATAGTGCCAGGAGGAGAGACAAGGACCAAGGATACATTTACGAGGTTGCAGGTACATGTGCTTAAATTAGTTACAGGAAGGAGATTCCTATCATATCTTATGAGCCAGGGAAAGCCTAACAGAACAGGTAGGTTTTTAAGAGGGATTTGAAAGTTGGGAGAGAGGGAGCAGAATGAATATATCTGGGGAGGGAGTTCCAGGCATGGGGGGCAGCAAGGGAGAAGGAGCGCAGGCGTTTAGAGGAGCCGGGGAGTCGCAAGCAGGTGAGTGTGGCAGGAATGTGGCAGGATACCAGAGGTGTGCACCAGGCGCCCATGTGGTTTTTGTTTTTCATTGTTGTGATTTAAAGCTGTCATTTTTGTTTTCATAAATATTAAATTTTCATTTTCATTTTTTCTTTTGTTTTTGCTTTTCATTGGATTTAATGGAAAACACATTTTCGGTTTTAACATTTTTGTTTTTCATTATATTTGGCTGAAACATGG
The DNA here is from genome assembly GCA_003113815.1 of Sphenodon punctatus. Classification (NCBI taxonomy): domain Eukaryota; kingdom Metazoa; phylum Chordata; class Lepidosauria; order Sphenodontia; family Sphenodontidae; genus Sphenodon; species Sphenodon punctatus. Next base: position 1,179,131 of record QEPC01009046.1, on the reverse strand, counting down.
AGGACTTGTACTCAAGTGGAATGCATTAAGTGTACCAAATTTCAGAAGGATTGGATAAAGGAATCAAATTCTATAAGCAGTTGTATTATATTATTTTGCAAAAATCTTCATATACATTTGTAGCTGTAACATCTTTGCCTCACATTTAATGTAGATAAAACTTGGCATGTTTACACACCTTCCCATATTTACTATATCTTCAAATTTTCAGAATGATTAGATAAAGGGTCCTGGTGATATAAGCAATTAACTTATTTATTATTTATTTATTTATTTATTTATATTTATTTTATTTATTTATTTATTTTATAAATAACTTATTAATATATGTCTGACTGTAACATCTTTGTAGTCCAACCAGTGTACATGACATTTGGCAAGGCTGTATATCACTCATGATCAAATCTGTCAAATATCAGAAAGATGTGATAAAGGGTCCCAATTTTATATGTCTGCAAAGCATATGCAGCATATGCAGATGTAACAGCAAACATCCAGAAGAAATGTGTGTGTAAAAACACCCAACTGTGGTATAAGATCGGTTTGTGATGCCAATTGGCCAGCAGAAATGTCAACAAAATATCCTCATTCTGTGCTGTGTGACCATCCCAACATCGCTCCCCCACTTGTTACTGGGAAGTCAGAAACATCTGTTTAGGAAAAAGCCAATAGAGATTCTCTTATGTCCTCTGTCACAGTGCTGCAGGATGTTAATGTGATCATAATTGTCCAGCCTGGATGCGTAAACTATGTCTCCTGATTTCTGGGATGCTATCCTCAAAGTCCCAGTTATGTCCCTTCTATGCCCGCCTGAGGGCTGCCCCCTATGTCCGCCTCGAAGCCACTACCAATTGGTCCTGTAAAGCTGGAAGCATGCAGTAATTGGACAATGAATGTGTCTGTCAGTCTTTTGGTTGCTCCACATCCTCCCTCCTACAGCCTCCCTCCCCCTGCGATGTCAGGTGCCTGCCTCTGAGTGGCACTGCATGTGCTGCTTTTTATCTGAATAATGGTCTTCAAGGGGACAACTTCAATTGATTATACAATTGGGACCCCTTATCAAATTTCCTGTAGTTTGGCAGAGATGACAGGGAAGGTACGTGATATGTTTCTGCCAAATGTCTTGTAAAAGGTATGGAATATAAAAATGTTACAGCTGGAAATGTATTTTCAAGTTAATGTCTTATACCATCAGGGCCCTTTATCCATTTTTTCTGAAAATTGGCATGAATATTGAGCTTGTGGCAGGATATAATATTCCAAAGTTTCATACCAATTAGATGAAAGATAAAGACGTTGTAGCCATGAATATGTATGGAGCTTTTCTTAAAATTACAACATTCAATTGATTCTATAATTGGTTTCCTTTATCTAATAGTTTTTAAAATTGGTATACATAGTGCCCTACATTGGGGGTAAACTGTCCCCATGTTTCATCAGAATTGAATAAGCAACACAAAAGCTATAGCCATAAATACAGTTTTCAGTGTTTCCCCTTTATTTCAAAAACAAAATGTTGTTTTCATTTCTATTTTTATTATTATTATTTCTCATTTTCGTTGCTGCAAGAAAAATAACTAAAATAACAATTTTCATTATCATTATTGTAATAACGAAAACAACATGCACACCCCTACAGGATACAAGAGCAGAGAGATAAGGGGGAGCAAGGCCATGAAGAGCCTTGAAGGTGAAGACCAGGAGTTTGTGTTGAATGCGTCCCTGTAGGGGGATCCAGTGTAGGGTGGAGAGGAGGCTGAACATGGTCAAAGGGACAGGCAAGGTGGATGTCTCTGATAGCAGAGTGTTGAACGAAGATGAGGCTTTCATGGATCATGGGATTGTCTGTATGAGATGGAATCATGGTGGGAAGCCCATGTTACATGTTTTTACTGGGCCCAGAGAAATGATGCTCTGGCCCTACACAACAACACAATTCTTAACAGTGCCATCATTCACCCTTTTATTGTGCATGAACACGTTATTATTTACAGCTATATACTCCCTCCTCGATCCATGCCTGCGTGGCCCTATATGTACAGAGATAATCACATATTTGCATAGTGCATGCGCGCAATATGCCAGCACAAGGAACCCCAGATCCTCCATGCTATACAGGTCTTGTGGTGGTTGTTCTCCTGCCTGTACAGGGTCACTGGCTCTTGGGGGGGCAATGGAGGAAGGGGTACTCCAAGGCAGCACTGTCCATCTTGCAGATTTTATGCAGAATGCAGGCAGCTGTGGAATTATAAAACCCAATGGAGGTTGTATATGGAGGGAACTAGGTTCCGCACACCAGCCCCTCAACAGCAGGGATCCCCCACCCAGGAACTGTGCACTATGGGCTGCCTGTTTGGTGATCTCTGTGGGTAGGGGTCTTGCCCAACCTGAGCAACCCCAGCTGCTGTGACTCTCCTTGGAACTGTGCGCTAAGGACTTCCTGTCTCTGTAAGTGATCTCTATGGGCAGGGGACTTACCCAACCCCAGCCACCCAGCTGCTGCAACCCCTGTTAGAACTTTGCACTATGGACTTCCTGTCTCTGTGAGTGATCTCTAGAGGGAGGGGGATTGCCCAGCCCTAGCCTCCCAGCTGCTACAACCCCCCCTAGGAACTGTGCTCAATGGACCACCAACGCAAATTATTTATTTATATTTATTTATTTTAAACATTTATTAGTCACCCCATATGCCCACAGCATCCTGGGGTGATGTACAGATTAATAAAAACATTCATAAAAATAAAAGCAATTTTTTAAAAACAACACACAATTTTAAAACCTAAAAACAGGTTAGGAAAAAATAAATAAAAATAGAAATAAGGGTAGGGAAGAGCTAAAAAACCCTTCCCCCCTCCCTCCCTCCCCAAAGGTCTGGGCAAACAGCCAGGTTTTATAAGCCCACCGGAATGTTAAAAGACTTGGGGCCAGGCGATCTTCCTCTGGGAGGGAATTCCAAAGACGCAGCCCGGCCACCGAGAATGCCCTCTCCATTGTGGCCCCCCACTTAACATGGGGGATCTCCAAGAAGGCACCCCCGGCAGACTGATGGAATCGCTCTGGGGCGCGGAGGGTGAGGCAGTCCCTGAGGTACGAGGGGCCCAGAACGTGAAGGGCCTTATAGGTAAAGACCAATACCTTGAATCTGGCTCGGCATGCTATTGGCAACCAGTGCAGAGTCTGGAGCACAGGTGTTACATGCTCCCGATGGCCCGTCTCCATCAGGAACTGGGCCGCTGCATTCTGCACTAGCTGCAGCCTCCAGACCAGGAACAAGGGCAGCCCCATGTAGAGCACATTGCAGTAGTCCAGCCTCGAGATGACGAAGGCATGGATGAGGGAGGCCAGGTCCGGCCCGGAGATGTATGGACTCAGCCTCTGCACCAGATATAACTGGCGGAAGGCGGCCTCCGCCACCACCTCCCCCTGTTGATCCAGGTGGAGATCTGAGTCCAATATCACCCCCAGACTCCGAACCTGCTGAGCTATAGGAGGGCAAACCCCACCCAATCAAGGGGGCTGACATCTCCCTCGCTCTCCCCAGCACCATCACCTCCGTCTTATCGAGGTTGAGCTTCAGTCTGCTCTGCTGCATCCACTCTGCCACGGCCTCCAAACACTGGGATAGCAATGAGACAGCAGGGTCTGGGACAGCTGAAAAAGAGAGGTACAGCTGAGTATCATCAACATATTGGTGACAGTGAACACCAAACCCTCTCACAATCTTCCCCAAGAACTGCATATATACATTAAATAGTAATGGAGACAGGATGGAACCCTGCGGAATGCCGCAGGACAAGGCACGGGAACAAGATGTTTCAGCTCCCAACACCACCCGCTGGCTTCTCCCTGAGAGGAATGAGCGGAACCATTCAAGAACAGTCCCATCCAGTCCCCCCAGGTCACGCAGCTGTCTCAACAGGAGCCCATGGTCCATGGTATCAAACGCGGCTGAGAGATCGAGCAGGCTAAGAAATGTAGAACATCCTGCATCCATCTCCCGGCGGAGATCATCGACCAAGGCCACCAATGCTATCTCAGTGCCATAGCCAGGATGGAACCCCGATTGAAAACGGTCTAGGAAACTGATGCTGTCTAGATGTGCCTGGAGCTGGATCGTCACCGCCCGCTCAGTAACCTTCCCTAAAAAGGGAAGGTTAGAGACAGGTTGGTAGCTGGCGAGTGCGTCCACATCCAACTAGGGTTTCTTCAGCAGGAGGGCATACCAAAGCCTCCTTGAGGCTAGGCGACAACCTCCCCTGCTGCAGGGACTCATTAACCACTCTTGCCAACACTGTCCCCAATGTCTCCCTGGAGGCTTTCACCAGCCAGGACGGGCAAGGATCAAGTCCACAACTGGTGGCTCTCACAGACCCCAGGACATCCACAGCATCGGCTGGCGTCACTTCCTGAAACTCCCCCCACAAAGTTGGACCAGAAGGGGCCTCCATCACCACGCGCTCTCCACCTACTGCCCCAAAACCAGAGTCAAAGTAGCTCTGAATCCAAGAGATCTTGTCTGCAGAGTAGGTGACAAATTCCTCACAGTGGGCCTGGGACAGGTCCCCATCCAGGCGGAGGGAGGCCGGACTGACCAGCCCCCTCACCACCCGAAACAGCTCTGCCGGATGTGACTTTGCAGATGCTCTGAGGGCAGCAAAGAACTCCTTCTTTGCTGTCCTCACAGCCTCAACATAAGACCACAAATGGGCCCTATGGAGAAATCGATCGGAGTCAGAGAGAGTCTGACGCCAGCATCGCTCTAGCCTTCTGCCTACTTATTTCATACACCACAGCCCCATAGTAAACCAAGGGGCCCTGCAGTGACGAGACAGAGGCAGGGGGCGTCTCGGAGCCACCCTGTCAATGGCCTCCGCCAGCAAGCTGTTCCAATGCTGGACTAGCTCATTGACAGAGTGACCGTAAGGTCCAAGATTAATTCCCTCAGGACCAATTGTAACCGCTGAGGTTCCATCAGCCTCTGAGTGTGGACCAATCTAACTGGTCCCATCCCCTTCTGGAGATGGTGCGCTGAGAGACTGGTCTGGAGGAGAATATGGTCTGTCCATGACAAGGGCAGAGCCTTAACCTCCCCCACTACCGGACCACCCGCCTCAAGGTCAGAACTAATGATTAGGTCAAGGGTAAACCCCCTCACGTGGATTGGGCAGTTGACCACTTGGGACAAATCCATGGTTGCCATGGCAGCCATGAATTCTCGCTCCACTTCTACAAGGCCGGCATCGGCATGGACGTTGAAGTCCCCCAGGACCAAAGTCCTGGGAGCCCAGCATCACCTCCAAGGCCAACTCTGCTAGAGCCGAAAGGGATGCTGCTGGACAGGAAGGAGCCCGGTATACCAGCAGCGCCCCTAGCTTGCCCCCAGTCAAATCAAACACCACATGAAGGGCCTCAAATTAATACCTGCAATCTCTTGAACTGGATATCTCCTGACGGCCAGTCTTCTCTAAAAATAATTGCTACGCCACCTCCCCGGCCACCTGTGCGGGGCTGGTGCTGCACATCATACCCGGCCAAAATGAGATCCGCTAAAGTTGGTCCGGCCATCTCATCCAACCAGGTCTCCATAATACACGCGAGGTCCACCGCCCCATCCGAGATCAAATCCTGGACAATTGGGGTCTTGTTGACAATGGACCTTGCGTTTAGCAGCAGCAGCCCCCCACAGGCGGACCTTGGACCTGTCACCTCCCTCCACCCCAGAGGAGGGATGGCACGCCGCACCTCCTGCAGGCATCTAGGTCCCCTAGGGATGCGAGCTATCCCACCCCGTGGACCATACCATCCAAACACAAGAACCACCCCTATAGCCGCTCCTACCCCCCCATCCACCCAATCCTGGCCCCCTAAACCTGGCTGTTTGCCCAACAGCCCCTCACCCCCCTCACCAAACCCCTCAACCACCCTCCAGTCCACCCGGCCATCCTGCTGCCACCAGGGGCTGGAGTAAGACATACCTCCCCCAAACTTCCCCCTCTCACTGGGAGTCGGGTACACCCCTCCACCTACTACCACAGTGACTCCCCATGCCTCCCCCTGCTGCCTCCTGTGGCACCATTATTCTGCCACAAAATTATCTGTGACCCATGTTGTGTATGGCATGTGGACAGGATGGGATGGGATTAGGGATGGGCGAACGCGGTTCGGATGTTCGGAGTTCGGACCGAACTCGGTCTGTTCGGATGTCCGAACTGAACGTCCAAACCGAACTCTCGAACAACTAAACAGTTCAATCGTGTTCGGCTGAATTTGGGGGCAGGAAAAAGTCTTTCCAGGGCCAAAAAGTAGGTTTCGGTTTTGATGTCGTTTCGGTTTCAGTTTCAGTTTCACTATTTTTGAATGTTCGGCCAAATCGAACTCGGCTGAACCGAACCATCAAACCCGAACTCGAACATCCAAACATCCGAACCACATTCTGTTCGCCCATCCCTAGATGGGACTGGCAGCCTGCCAGAGGGACTAGCTGTTTGGGCTGCTTTCAACTGCTTTCACATATATCTCCCTTCTGCTCTCCTCTTTCCTTCCTGTAATTGCCATGGTGTGTGCCCTTTGCTCCCTGAAGCTGGCTTTTAGTGCGTGGCAATGGGTTCCCCCTGTGGCTGGCTAGCACCTTTGTGTGCCGGCAGGGATGCCAGGGGTTTATTCCCTGGCCTCTGCCCCTGCTCTTCCAGAGTGCAGTGGAGGGCAGGTGGAAATGGCTATTGTGGCTTCTTTTTCCCACAGTTTGCTTTGACTGACAGTCATTGTGGGGAGTGGCTGCTGGGAGTGGAGTGGGGGCAAGGCCAGCAACCGAGCTGTGTGTTTCCTTCCTCCACCCTCCCCAGGGTGTGTGGCTAGCGGGACAGCTCTTCGGCTGCCTGGGGATGTTTATTCTGTGCCCCTTCCCGACCTGGGGAGTGGCAAATGCAGGTTGGGCAGGTGCCTCACTGCCATCATCCCATGACTTCCCTTTGTCTGAATGCACCCCAAGCATTTGTAGGATAAAGGCCTAAATGCATACAGGATGAATCTGTTCATCAGTCTCCTCATGAGGAGAACAACAATATTGGTTTTAGATGCAAATTTAATTATGAAACTGAATCTTCTTCTGAGGAAAATCTACACAATTCTTCTGATACCTTTGGAATAGAACTGACCAAATTCTGTTGCTTGACTCTGTTGTGAAAAGATGCTTCCAAGCTGAATTCTAGATTTTTAAATTATCCTTTATAGATGTAATTCCAGACCCCTAAAATGATTTGGCTCTATCAGAAAAAAGATACTGACTTTTGATGATTGTTCAGAAATTATGCCTTTTGACTCTATTCATAGCTGTTCTTAATATAGTCATCAGTGGTCCTGCTGAGAAAAGGTATTTAGCTAACCCATGCAAAGACAATTTCAAGATTCAATATGAGGGAATTATTTTCCTATTAAACACTTGGGGGCAGCAATGGACCTTTTGAAAATACAGTTGACGGAGGCGTTGTTATAAAACACTCCCACATGATCAAAAAATGCATGTACACCAAGCTAAATCACAATGAATTTCTTGGTGGTAGATGAGGAAGGAAAGGCATGTTTCTACTTGGTTTGCCCTCAGCAAGTGCTAAACAGGTGTGTCAGTTTATCTCGCTTGTGAGGACAGAGAGAATGTTATAATCTTAATACCAGTTCTGTCCTGGGATGATCATTTTCTTCAAGGATGAAGGAATAACAAATAATAAAATAATAAGAGGGTACTGACTGACAGAGGAAAGCAGTTGCTCTGCTTCAGGGAATTACTATTGCTTCCTTTTACCAAAACAAGGATATATTTAGATATATGCAATCTCTCACATCCACACGTAGAGACAAATCTAGATTTGGTGTCTATTTCCATTATTCCAGGGTTAAATCTGTTGAAATTAAATGAATTTTGCTGGAGTAAGGGAGATCAGACTTGGTCCCATTTAGAACATAAGGAATTGTTTGGTATCAGTGTTTTATTGGAGTGAATTTTTGTTGGCTCTGTTAGGTACAAATCACAAAAATTAGTTATGCAGAAAATTGCAAATGTGTAGGTCACAACAAAAAATATAACACATTCATACTGAACCATATAACCATCTGTTTTATGTCACACTACCTTCTAAAAGATGTTATTTAAACATTGTGGGTATTTTCAGATCTTCTGGGCCGTTTGGCCCACCACGCTGAATCCTGGACAGAGATACGTCTCAGATCCCGGTCCATGATGAGGCGTCCGTCCTTTAGACATGGTGGCCCCATCGCTGTAGGGAATCAGGGAGGGGGCAGGCCAGTGTGGTTCAATGTCCGATCCTTACGCATGGCCTGGGCCACAATCAAGAATGGGGCAAGGTAACTGAAGTTACTTTTGCCCCTTTCCTGATTGTGGTCAATCTAACCACGGTTCCAGCCCTGAGGCCGCCCTCAGAGCAGGAACCGTGGTTAGCTTTGAACCCCACCAGGGATTCACCATGGTGAACATCTGGCGGGGCTCAAACAGACGTGCCGCCCATCACAGCCACCCCATAGAATCCACTGTGGTTCAGTGGGGTTGACTGTGGTGGCATCACGTCTGAAAATACCCTGGGCATGCTGTTTTAATATTTTAAATAAATTTATTGGTATTTCCCACACCCTTTTAAACTCTATGGTTAGCCAAGTCATCTTCATTTCCTGAATTCCAGCTAGACAAGGTCAAAGGAGAGAGAACTGATTTTAAAAGAATACAACTTAAAAAAAAAATTTTTAAAAAATTAAAATAATTTAAAAATCAAATAATTTAATACTAACCTTCAGCATTCTGCTATATAAAGTCTTCTCAGTCAGCATTGGATCCATGCCCATTGTCCCTGAGGAGCTTTGCTTTTTGAACAAGGTGGTCTCCAGTTACCTTATATGGTAAGGTAAGATTTTAGCCAGCCAACTCCTTAGCATTTTAACGACAGAACAGCCGAACATCCGAACTAGGGCTGATGTGGCAGCAGCTATTACCACGCCGCGATTCCATTCGGCCATTTCAGAATTGCCCGCACCACACCGCGGCTTTCCTGCGGACATTCCGCTAATTCTGCCGGCATTCTGCAAATTGCAAAATTGCGTAAAAATTGCGGAAACTGTCGGTAAACCGCTGTTCCGCTATTTTGTGGTGCTGGCAGAATGACGGAAGTAGCGAAAATGTCATGTTTCTGCTATTTTGCGAAGCCTGTGGAAGTAGCGGAATGAAATTAGCGGAACTGCGGAAGTAGTAGAATGAAACTAGTGGAATGAAAGCCTCTGCCACGCCGTACCACTAATTGCGGAAATGCTGTTTCCAGCGGAAATAGCTACTGCAGCGACATTCCGCTACAGCCCTAATCCAAACCACGTTCTGTTCGCCCATCCTTAGTGTCTGTGTATTTTTGGCTGTTTACTACTTTTAAAGGGGGGAAATCATTGAGCTGTTCCAGGAACAAAACCTGGAATTCACAATATATTAGGGCAATTTCTACAGATCTGGTGAAGAACACTGCTTACTAAATTGAAGATTAGATCGTAGGCGTGGGGTGAGGAACTTCCGACCCATGGGCCACTTCTGGCCCAGAAGGTGTTTATCTCCAGCCTGTCACCAATCAACCCTTCAGTGTGTGGCCTAGAGGCCAATTCTCTGTGGCCTGGGCAGATTTTGGCGGGCCACACAGCTGATCCCTCTGATTGCAGCCAGCTGACTCCTGGAGAGAGCAAGAAGATGGGAAGGGAGGATACAGTGAATGCACAGCTATGAGAGCAGGGACCTCTCCTCCCCCCGGAAAATCCCCAGGGAACCTCCCTGCAGCCACTCACTGTGGGGCTAGGTAGCATGGGGCTCCAGCAGGGACCACTTCCTGTGCGCAGAGCTGGGCAGCAGGTCAGCAGGAGGTAGCTGGGAACATGGACTGTCACTTTTCATTCCCAGCAGCTGTCCAGCCTGGGGGCCATGCGAGTGTACAAATGTGTGTGTGAGAAAGGGGGGGAGTGTGTGCGTAAATGTGTGTGAGTGAGAGATGGGGGAGTGTGTGTGTGTGAGGGGGCTGTTTTTGAGAAAGAGAAAGAGGGAGTGTATAAATGTGTGTGTGAGAGAGAAACAGAGAGAAGGGGGATTTTGTGTCTATAAGTGTGTGTGAGAGGAAGAGGGAGAGAGAAGGGGAGTATGTATGTTTGAGGGACAGAAAGAGAGAGAGAGGGGGGAGTGCATGTAAATAAATGTTTGTGTGTGTGTGTGTGTGAGAGAGAGAGAGAGAGAGAGAGAAATTCCAGTTTTGTCATGGGTGGGAAAACTACCTGTTAATTTATTCTTACTTAATTTTAATTACTTTTAAATTATATTTAAGTAAGCACCTAGTTAATCTTTATAATCAGTTTTTAATGTGCAGCCCTTGGCATGTGCGGCCCCTGGGTCTGAAAAGGTTCCCCATGCCTGTCATAGGCAATAGATAATGAGGAATGAGGCATACCCCCAACAGTTCTGGTTTAGGAGGATCAGTCACTCTTTGGATCCTGAATCCCACTGTCTTTAGGGGCAGGGCAAAAATAAAACTCAGGGCCCTCCAATGACCACGCCCTTTCCCCTTTAACAATTGGCAGTTTGGTGCTTGGTTAGGATTAGAAAAAAGGTTTTTGTGTGTGTGTGTATCCTTGGCTCATTCAATAGGAATGTTCTTTTGAGGTGATGGTGAGTGAATTTGTATGCAAGTGAGAGCAAGGGGTACGTGAGGCAGCTGGTGTGTGTGTGTGTGTGTGTGTGTGTGTGTGTGTGTAAGAGAGAGAGAAGGGTATACCGAGTGAGGGGAGATGGGTTTTTTGTTTGAGAAAGGGGCTATGTGTCTGCATGATAAGTGAGGGACTGTGTGTGAGAGGTGAGGAGCCGTTTCTCTCTGTGATGGATACTTGGATAGGGATGTCCATTAAGGATTTGGATTTGGATTGAAGCCCATAATGGGCTGTTACAGATTAATCAGAACCAATCTGAACTCCATCCATGCAAGTTATGGATCCTCCACTCCCATCCCCGGGGCTCTTGCACGTACTTACTGGCCTTGGAGGGCTTGATTGAAGCTCTGCCATTCTGCCAGTGCTGAGATTCCCTTGCTGTGGTGCACTGCTGAGCACCCTGCCCATCAGTGCGCCTGTGTAAAATGACCACTGGGGCCTATTTGCGCATGTGAAAAATGGCCACCACTTCCATTTTGGTTAAGGACAGTGGCCATTTTGCACATGCGCAAATGCCTTCTGGCATAGCATACATAATATGATCACCACCCTTAACTAAAATGGTGATGATGTCATTTTGGCAGCTGCCTTCCTGGTTAAGGGCAACAGTCATTTTACACATGTATGCTATTTAGGTGGGTGAAAGTCCCTCTTTTAGAAAAGAGACAAAAAGACTGGTTTTCGAGCTTCAGTCACATCTTGACTTTCCTGGTTGCCTTCCCAGGAAAAGCACTCGAGAGGACAATTGTAAGATGACAGGATAACAAGAAACTATGGCCGTTTTTAGACGTGCAGCGGGGATCAGGCACAGGAGTGGCGAAACAGCCGTGGCGCTGTTTTACACGAACCAGAAGTGGAAGTTGTGCGCGTGATCAGCAGTCACGCATTCTTTGCCGACTGCGATCGAACCGGCCTGATTTCTCTGGGGGAGACATATGCAGCCAGAAAAGAATGCGCGGCCGCCAATCACGCTCACAACTTCCGCTTTCGGTTAGTGTAAAACAGCGCCGCGGCTGTTTCGCTGCTCCCGCGCCTGATCCCAGCGCACGTCTAAAAATAGCCTAAGTGGAATGATAAACAGCATCCTTCTGGATGCACTTGGAATATAGGGATGGGTGTATGTATGTGCACATGTTAGTGTGTGAGTGGGGCAGAGCTTATCGGCAGAGGGATAGGGCTTGTTCCTCTTTGGCCACTCAAAATTTTGGGAGGTATGCTATAATCCTGTGACCCCAGACAGCAACACAGACACACCATTTGTGGGACATACCAGCTGAGATAGTGACCCCAATTGAAGTCTCAACCCACAGTTTGGAAACTTCTGAGATAGACTATCAGCAAAGCTAATAGCTCTTGAACTGAAAAAAGTGACCTATTGAAGATTGCCTATTGAATACTGTGCTTTTAAAAAATACTTCATGAATAGCTACTATATCCTGCTGAGACTAGGAGAATGGACCAGATGACCTCCAAGACCCCTTCAGTTTTTAATTTGTATGATTCAATGAACATGCTTTCAATTGAATTCCATCTTTATTTTGGGCCATTAGTTATTCAACTGGAAGAACTGAATATTGCTATTTAGAAAAAGGTAATAAAAATGCACCACGTACAAACAGCTTAGAGTTATTAAATTGATTAAAAATCTGGAGCCAAAATAAAAGGCAAATATTATTTTACTATGCCTAAAGGCAGAATGCCATGGGGTTCAGATAGGTTTTCCTTCCCTGAAATGAATGCAATCATTTTATGAATCAGAACTCAAGAGTGCGGAACTCAGGAGGAAGCAACAAAAGTAAATTAAGTGCATAATAAATTTAAGCAAAGTGAAAAGGCACTCACTCAAATCAATGGTGGGCTTATGATTTGTTTTTACATACTTTCTTGACTTCAAACAATATTCAGGATAATTTCCAGTATTGACTGTACTATTAAGCTGATGTGTTTTTCAAGACTGTAAACAGATGTGGGTTTCTGAAATAACATTTGGGTTACATTCTGATATCAGAGTGATGTAAGCCAGGAATGTCTCAGCCGAATTCACTGGAATTGTACTGGTGTAAACCAATGTACTGGGAAACAGAATCAAATCTAAATATTTATTTCAGTTACGGACCTTGGGTTTCTAGTTTCAATTTACTAAGGAGCAGAAGGTGAAAAGTGCTTTACAGTCTCTAGTCCTTCTCTTACAAGTGACTGCTTTCACTGTTGTTCCCTAAGTGCTCATGCAAGTAAGAGTTTCCCAGAAGATTAAATTACATTGTTTTGAGAAATATAGATGATGTCAGACACCACTTTGCAAAAGAACAAAGTCCGATTAATTACTAAAGATTATTTTCTGCCTTAAGTTTTAAAAAAAGATTTTGTTTCACTTTTCTTCTGTTACTGGAGGCCAAGATCTCTGTTTTAAATAGTCACTATCATGTTTGCTAAGCATAAAATTAGTTGTACTAGCTTTGCTGTAGTTTGTCTAGAAAAGCAGGAGTTTGGGGGACCAGATTTTCTGAATCACCCAAACCTCATAACTGGGGCCCAGTTCTGGAAGAACTGAATCCCCACATATGTTTTTAAATGACATGACTAGATTCTCATGACTGCTCAACAGCTTTCATTATTCACAATATGCAATATTTGACATTTTCACTACAAACCACTTACTCCAGAGCAGTAGCAGGCTTCAATAGGACTACTGCAAGGCAAGTGGTTTGTGCATCATACCCATAATGAGAAGGCAGGCAGGCAGGCATACCAGAACAACTCTCCCCGCCTATGTTAGCTACCTATGCTAGAAAATAATCATCTCACGTTTGCTTTAGCCGAGTGTTGTAGTAGAGAGGCTGTAATTTTACTCTTTCAGACTGATAGACTTCCTCTTTCAGACTGGTAGACTTATCACAATCAGGAGACTGTTCAACAGGGGCATGCACTTTGTTTTCGTTATATTGATAACGATAACAAAATTCTTCATTTTCGTTCTCGTTATTGAAATAACTATAATGAAGATAAATAATAATGAAATCAATAACGATAACAAAAGTTGTTATTGATTTTGTTATTGCCTGGCAGGTGTTTTTTGGAAGAAAATGTGGAGAAGTAAGGAGGGAGCAGACATCTTGAATACAGAAACAGTGTTGAAAGGTTGAACTGGGCCTGTGATGAGAGGGGAAGGACCTGATGGATGTAATTGCTGGACAATGAGTAGCGCAAGCAGGTCCAAGGCATTTGAATGGCACCCTGTGGTTGCTCACTGCCTCCTGCCTCCCAAAACCAATCATGGGGGCTCTGAAGATAGATAGATAGATAGATAGATAGATAGATAAATTAGATACTTTTTATTGTGTAGCCGAATTGGCTATTACAAAGTTACAAAACATACTAGTATGTTACAAAACATGCTAGAATAAAATACAAAATAGGGAATGAAACAAATCATCAAAATCATCAAATTAAATAACACTAATCATAATAAAATCAAAAAATAAAATATAATTAATACCTTGAATAAAACTATTACCCAAATTAAAACATAGTCAATACATAAATCCCCAAAGTCCAAACTCAAACAAATAGGGTATGGGTTAGCTGCTGCCATTAATTCTTGTCAGTCTTATTTGACTAGCAATCTCACAAAGAGCTGCAACTCTCCTCGTAACCCCAGAATCTATTGGACTGAGGAATTTTGGAAGCAACATGGTGAGAGGATTAGCAAAATATGCGTAAAGAGCACAAAGGTATTTTCTTCTAGTAGCTTCATAGACGGGACAGTCAAAGAAGACATGACTAATAGTCTCTACAGCCATCAGATCACAGAGGGGGAAGACCCTCCCTTCTCTTGGGATGTTCTTATACCGGCCCTCTATGAGGGCTGAGGCAAAGATATTACAGTGGAATTTTGTAAATGCACTCCTACGATGAAAATTCAACCAAGTGTCGAGGTATCCTGGACCATTACTGGGAAAACTTATTCTTGAGTACAATGGGGAAATCTTTTGTTTATTTATTATAAATATTTATTAGCTGCCCTCTCATGCCAAGGCATCCCGGGGTGGCGTACAATAAAAATTCCCTACAATAAAAACTTTCCCCCATAAAACTAACACAACTGTAAAACCATTAAAACTAAACACATAAAATAAGCCACAACCCCCCCTTCTAATCCCGCCTCCCCCCCAAAGGCCTGGGTGAACAGCCAGGTTTTACAGGCCTGATGAAATGCCAACAGGCCTGGGGCCAGACGGGCTTCCTCTGGGAGGGAATTCCAGAGCCATGACCCGGCTTCTGAGAACTCCCTCTCCATTGTGGCCCCCCATCTAATACGGGGGACCTCCAAGAAGGCGCCCCCGGCAGACCGAAGAGATTGCTCTGAGATGCGGAGGGCGAGGCGGTCCCTGAGGTATGAGGGGCCCAGACCATGTAGGGCTTTATAGACCAGTACCAAAACCTTAAACCTAGCTCGGTACACTATCGGCAGCCAGTGCAGAGTTCGGAACACAGGTGTGATGTGCTCCCGTCAGCCCGTCCCCGCAAGGAGATGGGCTGCCGCATTCTGCACAAGCTACAGCCTCCGAACCAGAGTCAAGGGAAGCCCCACGTAAAGCGCATTGCAGCAGTCGAGCCTCGAGGTGATGAAGGCATGGATGAGGGTGGCCAGGTCAGGCCTGGAGATGTACGGACGCAGCCTCCACACCAGATACAGCTGGTGAAAGGTGGCTTTTGACACTGCCTCTACCTGCTGATACAGATGGAGGCCTGAGTTCAAAACCACTCCCCTGTCTCTTATACACATCTAGATGTGTATAAGAGACAGGTAAAGCGCATTGCAGCAGTCGAGCCTCGAGGTGATGAAGGCATGGATGAGGGTGGCCAGGTCAGGCCTGGAGATGTACGGACGCAGCCTCCACACCAGATACAGCTGGTGAAAGGTGGCTTTTGACACTGCCTCTACCTGCTGATACAGATGGAGGCCTGAGTTCAAAACCACTCCAGATGCCAAACCTGTTGGGCCACAGGCAGGCGAAACCCTCACCACCACCCCCCCCACCAGAGGGGCCAGCACCTCCCTCGTCCTACCCACCAACATCACCTCTGTCTTGTCAGGATTGAGCTTCAGTCTGCTCTGCCACATCCAATCTGCCATGGCATCCAAGCACTGGGAAAGCAACAAGACAGCAGGGCCTGGGTCAGTCAAAAAAGAGAGGTACAGCTGAGTATCATCAGCATATTGGTGACAATGCACCCTGAACCCTCTCACGATCTCCCCTGGAGGCTGAATATACACATTAAATAATAATGGAGACAAGACCAAACCCTGCGGAATGCCGCAGGTCAAGGCCCGGGAGCAAGATGTTTTAGCCCCCAGCACCACCCGCTGGATCCTCCCAAAGAGCAATGAACAGAACCACTCCAAAACAGTCCCATCCAGACCCCCAGGTCTCGCAGCCATCTCAA
This sequence comes from Sphenodon punctatus, assembly GCA_003113815.1. Lineage (NCBI taxonomy): Eukaryota > Metazoa > Chordata > Lepidosauria > Sphenodontia > Sphenodontidae > Sphenodon > Sphenodon punctatus. The sequence continues at coordinate 1,162,952 of QEPC01009046.1, read as the reverse complement.
CAGCAGCCCATGGTCCACGGTATCAAAGGCGGCCCAGAAGTCTAGCAGGATGAGAAATGTTGAACATCCTGCGTCCATCTCCCAGCAGAGGTCATCCACCAAGGCCACCAACGCCATCTCGGTACCATAGCCGTGGTGGAACCCAGACTGAAAAGGGTCAAGGAAACCAATGCTATTAAGATGCGCCTGGAGCTGTGTCGTCACTGCCTGTTGAATAATCTTCCCTAAAAAGTGAAGATTTGAGACAGGTTGGTAGCGGGTGAGTGCGTCCAAATCCAATGATGGTTTCTTAAGCAAGGGGCGCACCACATCCTCCTTGAGGCTGGACGATAATCTCCCCTGCTGGAGGGACGCATTGCCCATCCTTGCCAGCACTGTCCCCAAGGTCTCCCTGGAGGCTTTCACCAACCAGGATGGGCATGGATCTAATTCACAACTGGTGGCTCTCACAGACCCCAGGACACCCACTGCATCAGCTGTCATCACTTCCTGAAACTCATCCCAAAAAGATGACCCAGATGGGGCCTCCATAAACTCACGCTCCTTCCCTACTGCCCCCAATCTGATGTCAAAGACACTCTGGATCCGAGCAATCTTGTCTGTAAAATACGTGGCAAACCCCTCACAGCAGGCCTGGGACAAGTCCCCGTCCAGGCGAAGGGAGGCCGGACTGACCAGCCCCTGCAGCACCCGGAAGAGCTCCACTGGATGCGACTTTGCAGCCGCTATGAGGGCAGCAAAGAACTCTTTCTTTGCTGTCCTCACAGCCTCAACATAGGACTGCAAATGGGCCCTATGGAGAAGTCAATCGGATTCAGAGCGAGTTTTCCACCAGCATCACTCCAGTCTCCTACCTGCCTGCTTCATACACCACAGTCCCTCGGTAAACCAAGGGGCCCTGTGGTGATGAGACAGAGGCAGGGGACATCTCGGAGCCACCTGTCAATGTCCTCCCCCAGCAAGGTGTTCCAATGCCGGACCAGCTCATCAACAGAGTGACTGTTTGGATCCAAGGTTAACTCCCGCAGAGCCTCCTGGAACCGCTGCGGTTCCATCAGCCTCCGAGGGTGGACCAACCTAACTGGTCCAACCCACTTCTGGATGTGGTGCACTGAGAGACTGGCCTGTAGGAGATAATGATTCGTCCACGTGACATCATAAGAGATTTCTCATATTGCAATTCTTGGTCTGAAATTCTCCTCCTAATCAAGGCAACAGCACCGTCCCAACTTAAAGACTGCAGATGAAACTAAAAGATCCCATGAGTGGAACAACCCCCCACTGGTAGCCATTACCAGAAGGGACTCATCCTGAGTGGGAAATAAAAAAAAATAATTCAGCCAGAATTTAATAAGACACAGGAGTGCACCAGATTTTAGGGGGGAGAAACCCACCTCTTACCTCAATATGACTTGTGGTGTCCCCTTAGGCACCCCCAGGATGGAACACAAAAATCCATTTTGCGCTACTTCTAATTTATCCAGGAAACCACTGCCCCAAACTGGAAATGCATATAGAGACTGGCTGATAACTGTAGCCCTCAAAAGACGTAATGCAGGTGCTACTAATTTGCCCCCATCCTTAAAATAGAAATTCAATATAGCAGCGGAAGTCCGCTTAGTTGTACTCAAAACTGCCTTGAAATGGTGCGACCAATTTAGAGAAGAGGAGAAAATAACCCCCAAGTATTTAAAATGACTCACTTGTTCTATTGGATTTGCTTCTATAAACCAATGGTGAGGATTGCATAATTTATGCCGCCCAACCACCAAAACCAGTAAACGTCGAACAATTGCATAACCCTCCTCAGCCCAACAGGAGTTTGAGAGATCAGGACCGTATCATCCGCGTAAAGCAACGCGGGAATCCTTCTGTCACCCAGTTTGGGGGCATGCATATCTCTACTGTTCCAAAAGGAAATTACATCATTGAGAAAGAAAGTAAACAAGGCAGGGACCAATATGCAACCCCGCCTAAACCCTCGAAAAACAGGTACTTTTTTGTTAGATTGTTTATAGGAAGCATATTACAGATATAGATAATATAGATAGAGATTAGATAGATATACCCTATAGTTTTTTCCTTTCCCCTTCCACTGTCTGTCTCCCCGTCCATATTTTAGATAGATAGATAGATAGATAGATAGATAGATAGATATTCATAGATATACTAGACTTTTTATTGTATATATTAGCATTATAGAATAGGAATAGGATAGATACTTAGACAGAACCTATAGCAGATACACATTTATTGATATAGGGTATTTTCAGACATTATGAGATCACAGTGAACCACGGTGAATACCCACCTGTGGTCAATGTGTCTCGAACGTCTGTTTGGCGGCCACCAGATGTTCGCCACGGTCAATCTGCACAAGGGGTCAATTTGAACCACGCTTCCCGGGCTAGCCAGGGGAATGTCCTGGGAAGCGTGGTCAAACGGACCCCCGGCAGGGACCAAAAAAAAGTAACGTCTGGCCACTCGCCACGACCCGGGATCACCGGTGGGATCCCGGGCCATGGCGCATTTGGCCGGACGCGGCGGCTGCATTGGCCCCGCCACCCGCCCATCTCCGCGGAGGGCGGGCGGCGAGGTGCGTGGAGGGGGCGGGGCCGTGCGGCCGCAC
>QEPC01009046.1:1130490-1145220 GCA_003113815.1 Sphenodon punctatus | reverse complement strand
AATATTACACAGGGGGAAACACAAAGAACACAGGGAGGGGTACAAAACTGAAATGAAAATCAATCTAATAATATTCCTACTCTAAATAAATCCAAAACTTAAAACAGGGGAAGGGAATCAGGGATGGAATAAGAGGGACAGGGAAAGGATTCAATGGAGGGGGGAGGGAAGAAGGAAGATTGAACACAGGGAGTACAGGGATGGGTAAAAACAGAAAACAACACCTAAATCTATCTAATATAATCTAAATAAATGATAATATGGAGGTAAATGGGTTGGATGGGTGAAATAGGAGGATGGCAGTGGATTAGGAATAGGAAGGAACAAAAACTGCTGGGAGAGGGAGCCTTCTGAAACGCCTGCTATTCAGGAACAGTGACTAGCTCAGAAGGTGTTGGGAAGAGGGGAGGCAATCAGTTTCATTTCTTGCCGAGCCCGCCTCACCACAAGCCCCATTGGCTCCGTGCAGCCTAGCCCCTGGCCAATCGCAGACTGTGAAGCCAGTGGTCTGGGGCGAAAAGGGATGGTGATTGGGCAGGCTGGCTGCTACTCCAAGCCACTCCACCCCTGGTGCCAGAAAGTCTGCTGCTCAGTTGACTCCCCCTCCCTGTCACATTTTGCCTTCCAGTGACACATTTTTGCCACCTGAACTCACCCGAATGGATCCGAACTGACTGAACTATTCGGTAATTTTGACGTTCTGAATTGAGTTCGGTTCGGTCAGTTCGTGTTCGGATTCGGTTTCAGTCGTCCGAACAGGCCGAGATCGGGCTGAACTCCGAACGTCCAAACTGCGTTCGCCCATCCCTTGGAGGAAGTCATCGGACAGGGTATCTTCTAAAATGTGCAAGGAAAAAGATACATCTTTTGTGTATAATGAGAAACTCTGTAAACATAAAATATTGAAGAAGTCAGTGGTATAAACAACATAAATAATGCATGGCAGTGAGATATTTTTATCCCTAACATTTCCCATATAAGCTTATTGGCTAGAATTACAGACAATACAATTTCTTTAAGTTAAGCAGTGGCTCCCTGGTTCAGCTTGGTGTGGGAAACAGCAGCCAACATGGGGATTGTGGGGGGCACTGAACTAATGTGCTTGGGACCATCTCGTTGAGCACACACCCTGCATAGGGCAGGGAGCTAAACAAATGTGGAGGCAACCAACTCCACCCCCACCCTGCTTCTAGGGCCCTGCCCTCCATGTTGGGCATCCATGGTGACCAGCCATGGTGCTCAGCCATGGTGGCCTCTGCCCTAAGGCAGGGATGGTGGGGCTGAACACACGTGCTCACTCACATTGGTCTGAGTTGGCAGTCCTTAGCTTGGACTGCGTCCTCAGAGATTTTCCAAGGATGCAGTCTGGGCTAGCACCTACCTCACCTGGGCAGCCTTGGGCTAACATCTGGTGGCACATTAACACACATCAGTGGGGTCACAGGCCAAAGCAGGCCACTGTCACGTGTGTTTTTACTAGGGTGGCCATACCTCCCCTTTAAAAGAGGATTCTTATGAAAACTAAACAGTGCAGGGATGTGCTGGAACCAGTGCAGCTCTGTAACATGTATTTTTCATAAGGGTCCTCTTTTAAAGGGAAGGTAAGGCCACCCCATTTTCCCCCAGGATGAATGAGCCCTGTACTTAGTAATGGTGATGACAACAGTATTCGGCTGTCATCTACACGCATATTATTTCTCTGAGCATGGTCAACATAAAGAATACATTCTCTTGATGTTTGCACACATACTCACCTGTTAGGCTTAGGTATGATGTACTTTATATGCAATCTGAATAGCAAGAAATAATATTGCATTATATATGCCATATTATAAAATATTTTGTGTTCAGTTATAAACCAAGATAGTGTATAGTACAAACCCAGTAATAATAATGAAAAGGAATAATGAAGTTCAGTTAGGAAGGATAGTCAGACGGGTAACCATGGATACAACACGACAAAGGTTACACTGCTCTTATGCCATTACATGTTCACGTTCTTTAAAAAAAATGTATTAAAAAAACCTGTTTCATAACTAGAATTTTTGAGGAGCTAGAATATTTTGGTGTTATATAAGCCTTCTCCCATTTAACTGGGTGTTCATGTTCAAAGTAAATGCATTTTAAGGCAATAGCAGTCAGCTCATTAAAAAGCCATTTTGTTGATTTTAGTACTCCAGCTGTGAAAGAACTGCAACAAGAGAGAGCCTCTCTTCTCAGGTAATATGGCTAGCAATATGGTTGTAATCTTGTTAAAGGGAACATACATCATGCCTGCATTTAGTGTAGGAGCGTGCAGAAAGAACCAGCCTTGTTTTTGTTTTGGATTAATTTTCAATTCCAGTTTTTAGTTATGTATTTGTTTTCATTTGTAATTTAACTTCATTTTAGTGATTAAATTTTGTTTTCACTATTTTCAGTGGGCTCATTATTTTTCAGTTATTTATTTATTTTTATTTAGTTAGTTAGTTATATTTCTATGCCACCATTCCCACAAAGGCTCAGGGCAACTTACAATTATAAAAAAACAAGGGTAAAAAGTCAACAAACAATTAAAATCAATTTAAAAAATCCCCTTTACCCCCCCCATCCCACCTTTACACCCACACCCAAACATATCCCACCCTATCCCTGTCTGTCAAATGCCTGGTCAAATAGAAAGGTTTTACATTGTTCCCGGAAGATGAGCAGGCTCGGACAAGGGGAGGGCGTTCCATAATCATGGGGCAGCTACCGAGAACATCTCCCTTCGTGCCCTAGTCATAAAAACAACCCAGAGAGATGGCACTTGCAAGAGAGCATCCCCGGATGACCTCAGGGGTCTCGAAGGGACATGAGGGAGGAGGCAATTTTTCAGACACCTGAGACCCAAGCCATTTAGGGGTTGGGTCGTTAACCTTTTGGACACAATTCAAGGTGCTGGTTCTAATTTATAGGTTAGAACCAGCACCTTGAGTTGTGTCCAAAAAGTTATCGACAGCCAGTGGAAACCCTGGAGCACTGGTGTAATGTGCTCCCAGCGACCCACCCCCAAAAGAAGATGGACCACCTTGTTCTGCACCAACTGCAGCTTCCGAAGTCTGAACAGTCTTCAAGAGCAGCCCCATGTAGAGCACATTGCAGTAGTGTCATCTTGAGGTTACAAGGCATATGGATGAAGGTGGCCAAATCCAAATCTGATAAAAACGGTTGCAGCTTTTTCACCAGATGTAATTGGTGAAAGGAACTCCTGGCCACCACTCTAACCTGACAATCCAGGTGCAGCAGTGACTGCAAGGCTACTCACTTGAATTACCAGAGGAGGCTGGACTCCATCAATAACAGGGATCCCTACGTCTCCCAGGTCACACAGCTGGCCAACCATTTTCACCTCAGTCTTGTCTGGATTTAACCGCAATTGACTTGCCCACATCCAGTCCAAAATGGCAGCCAGCCACTGGGTAAGCACCGAGACTGCAGGACCTGGGTCAAATGAAAAGGAGAGATAAAGCTTGAGTGTCATCAGTATATTAATGGCACCTTACTCCAAATCTCTGAAGGATCTCACCCAGGGGCCTCAGATCACATTAAGCAGGAATGGAATCCTGCAGGACTCTACATGAGAGCACCTGAGGGGATGATGAGCCACCGCCCATCCTCTGGGTTCTCTCAGCCAGAAATGAAAAGAACCATTTGAGAGTGGTCCTACACACCCTGGCCAGGTCCAGCAACCATATCAACAACATCCCATGATCAACAGTATTAAAAGTCACTGAAAGATCTAACAAAATCAACTGGGTACAATTTCCCCTGTCAATTTCCAAGTGAAGATAATCAAGCAAGGCCACAAGCACAGTCTCAGTGCCATGCCCAGAATGAAAACACAACTGACATCGGTCCAGGAATCCATTAGCATAGAGATGTGCCTGGAGCTGTGAGGCAACCACCCTTTCAATAACCTTCCTTAAAAAGGGAGGTTAGAGATAGGGCGATAGCTGGCAGGGGGCAATAATAGCCTCGAGGCTAGACTACCCAAATGCACTCTACGTGGGGCTTCCCTTGGTTCTGGTTCGGAGGCTGAAGCTGGTGCAGAATGCGGTGGCCCGTCTCCTCACAGGAACGAGCATATAACACCTGTGCTCCACACTCTGCACTGGCTGCCTATAGGATACCGAGTCAGATTCAAGGTGTTGGTGTTGATCTATAAAGCCCTACACGGTCTGGGCCCCTCATACCTTAGGGACCGCCTCGCCTTCCACGCCTCAGAGAGATCCCTGCGGTTTGCCAGGGGCACCTTCTTGGAGGTCCCCCATGTTAAACGGGGGGCCACAATGGAGAGGGCGTTCTCGGTGGCCAGGTCGCGACTCTGGAACTCCCTCCCAGAGGAAGCTCACCTGACCCCGGGTCTGATGGCATTTAGTTGAGCCTGTAAGACCTGGCTGTTCACCCAGGCCTTTGGAGGGGAGGGTGGGAGGGTAGAATAGGTTGTGGGGATTGCGGGGGGGGGTTACAGTAAAAGTCAGGGGGATCATTCTTTTAAAATTATTTTTATTCTGTGATGTTTTTATGAGTTTTATTGTTGTTTTATCTGTTGTGAGCTGCCTCGGGATGCCATGGGCATGTGAGGGCGGCCAATAAATGTAAAGAAAATAAATTAAAAATAAATAAAATATTAAGAGATGGTTTCTTGAACAGTGGATGAATGACGTACACATCTTGCATTTGTTTAAACAGCCATTTTGTCTCTCTGACACTTTCTTTGTCCTCATAGCTGTACCTCTCTTTTTCAACTGACCCAGACCCTGCTGTCTCGTTGCTATCCCAATGTCTGGAGGCCATGGCGGAATGGATGTGGCTGAGCAGACTGAAACTCAACCCTGATAAGACAGAGGTGATGTTGGTGGGGAGAGCGAGGGAGGTAGTGGCCCCCCTGGTTGGGGGGGTTCGCCCTCCTATAGCTCAGCAGGTTCGGAGTATGGGGGTGATACTGGATGCAGATTTTCGCCTGGAGCAACAGGTGGAGGCAGTCACTAAGGCTGCCTTCCGCTAGCTATATTTGGTGCGGCGGCTGCGTCCGTTCGTCTCCGGCCCGGACCTGGCCTCCCTCATCCATGCCTTCATCACCTCGAGGCTAGACTACTGTAACACGCTCTACGTGGGGCTTCCCTTGTTCCTGGTCTGGAGGCTGCAGCTAGTGCAGAATGCGGCGGCTTGTCTCCTTACGGGGATGGGCCGTCGGGAGCATATTACACCTGTGCTCCGAGCTCTGCACTGGTTGCCGATAGCGTGCCGAGCCAGGTTCAAGGTTTTGGTGTTGATCTATAAAGCCCTACACGGTCTGGGCCCCTCATATCTCAGGGACCGCCTTGCCCTCTGCACCCCAGAGTGGCTCCTTCGGTCCACCGGGGGTGCCTTCTTGGAGGTCCCCCATGTTAAACGGGGTGCCACAATGGAGAGGGCATTCTCGGTGGCCGCACTGCGCCTTTGGAACTCCCTTCCAGAGGAAGATCGCCTGGCCCCTAGCCTGCTGACATTCCGGCGAAGTTGCAAAACCTGTCTATTCGCCCAGGCCTTTGGGGAGGGGGGGAGGGGAGGGTGAGGGTTTTTTAGCTCCCCCACCTGATCTACTATTTATTACCTTATTTGTCATATTTAGCCCTGTTTCAATATTGTTATATTGGATGTTTTAAATTGTTTTTATTGTGCTTTTATTGTTGTAAGCCGACCCCAGGGTGCTTTTGCAGGAGGGGCGGGATATAAATCTACGAAATAAATAAAATAAATAAATACTGTTAAGTAGGGTGACCTGCAGTGTCCAGGAACTGCCTGCCTGTTAGGGGTGAGAAGTTCGGATTTGAATGAATCCATAACTGCTCAGAATGAGCTGTTAGAGATTAATCCATACCAAACTGGAACAGTACAACAAGCCTATTTTGGTACGGTTCTAATCTACAGAATAATTTAATTTTTTTTTTTTTATTACTGCACATGCACAAATGGCCACTGGACCATTCTGCTCATGTACACCCTTTTTAAAAATGGCATTGGCAGCTTCACTGCCATTTTGGAAAAGGGTAGCCAGTCTGCACATGCACAGTGGCCATTTTGCACATACACAGACCAGCTGCCCTTTTCCAAAATGGTGTTGACGCTGCTGCTGCTATTTTGAAAAAGGGTGAACATGTGCAGAACAGGACAGTGGCCATTTTGTGCATGTGCAGTATTTAATTTTTTTAATCTATTAATTAATTAATTAATTAATTAATAATAATACAGTTTATTTGGCACTAGCCACAAAAATAGGAAAACAATTACATTGTTGGAAAAAACACAAACATATTTCTTGACATCAACCATTTATGATGGAAATTTCGATTTACATATCATCAACCTTTATCTTAAAGTCTTTAAATTTTCCTTGTTTGGGAAACAACCCTAACAAGAGAAAAGAGATACACAATAAGTTTAGCATGCTAGATGCAAAACACAATGGTTGAAAATTTGATAAAACAATAGGTCATAACTGGCCGGCAGCTACACATGTAGAACAAAGCCCCAGGAGGGAGGGAGAAACACAGAAATTAAGGCTCCCTCGAGCACAAAAAACCCAGGTAGGGTTAGCAGATAAGTTAATGGATGGCCTGGGATAAACAGGGCACTATCCAAAGGGTAAAAAACCCCTTCCCCCGTAGATTCAACGCTTGGTGTACTGATAGGCCCAGCATGTCTGGGGAATTAGATCTCAGGCAAGATAACAAAAGTTGCCCCGGAGGGGAGCATGGTCGATTAGAAATCCAAGGGGCCAAATACAGGTCTCTCCAATGTGCAGTGAGAGGACAGACAAACATTGCGTGGGGTTAGTCCTCTACATGCCCCAAATTGCAGGAACAGATCCTATCCCCAAAAGGGGTGCCATTCCTCCTACCAAGAAGCACCTTGGTAGGAAGGAGGTCGAAATGTAGTAGGGTCAGAGCCCTACGGAGCTTAGGATTTACAATAAGTTCCAAATACAACTCCCGCTTGGGGATCAGCTTAAATAGTTTGTAGAATGGAGCCCTCTTTAGTACCTGGGCAGCTCCCATATCTATCTGAACAGCTTGATCTATCAGCTGCTTACGAATTCAATCTTCCAGGGTAGTAGGGGATCAAATTCCGACTTAACGATTCTCTCATGGAATATTTCTGGATGGGGTTGGTTGTTGAATTATGAAGTCTGGTCGCTGGTGGATACTTTTGATATTATCTGTATACAAGAATCTTGGTTAATGGACAGTTCTCTCTTTTCTCTACCTGACTTTCAGATGTGGTGCTATCCAGTCACTAGAGAGGCCAAGTTTGGCTGTGCGTCTGGTGGCTTATTGACCTTGCTAAAATCTTCACTTTCAGTCCAAGGGACCAAGCTGCCTGGGGCCCCTGCTAATGTTTTAGCAGTTCATTTTTCGACTGAAACTAGGCACGAGAGAATAATTTTGAATATATATCTCCCTCCCCATTGTTCCCAGGTAGGAACCTTTTGGTTGCAAGTAGAAATGTTTATAAATATGTACGATGATGATTATCCTGGATACCCGATAATCCTAGCAGGGGACTTCAACGCTAGGATTGGTATGGACCCTGCTAGGCAAGCGGCCATCTTGCGTATCGAGGTCACCGGCCAGTTTTTTTATCCTCCCCATGTCTCTAGAGACAGGGAATTGAACTCCTATGGAGTCCAGTTCCTCTATTTTCTATACACTGGCTGTTGGAAGATTCTTAATGGAAGGACTTTATCTGATCCATTGGGCCAGTACACATTTGCTTCCCACTGGGGCAAGAGTATAATTGATTATTTTTGTGTTCAAGAGGCCTTCCTAGATTCTTGTGTAGATTTTTTGGTATTGGTTGAGGGGTTTAGCAATCATCTCTCAATTGCATTAATTTTTGCTCCCCCTGTCAAAGTTAATTCAGGCAGTGACTCTTGATCTGTTTTTACGGGCCATGCAACCTTTGATCTGGCTCCACGGCTTCGCTGGTCAGACAGGGTGGGTGAGAAATGTTCAGGGCTTTACAGCCAGGCTATTTTTATGTAATTGAAGTATTGCCTGCTAGACCCCCAGCAGTGACCCCAGAACAGATCTACAAACTTTTTGCAACCCTTCTGGGCCAGTTTGGGGAACATCTGACTAGTAATAATTTTACATCCCCATCGGCTGCTGATTTTCACCCCCAGCCTAGATGGTTTGATAAGGAGTGTCTAAGACATAGGACTAGCCTCAGGCATAGCGCTAGAGCCTTTAAGGTAGATCCCACTGTGGCAGCGGCCTCAATTTCTGTGACCAATGGAATCAAGCAGGGCTGCGTTTTGGCCCCTTTTCTTTTTAATTTCTTTATTAATGGGATTGTGGCCTCACTCAAAGCGGATTCCCTCCTCCCAGCTAGAGTTGGAGGTAGATCTGTCTCCATCTTGCTATTTGCAGATGACATGGTGCTCCTATCTCCCTCAGCCTTGGGGATGAATAGGATGCTTGCCGAGGTGAGTCAATTTTGCAAGAGTTCCCAGCTGTCCATAAATTATGATAAGACCAAAGTGGTGGTAGTGGGCCACCGTTCTATCAACCATAAATGGTTACTTGATGGAGTAAGGTTGGAGAAGGTACAATCGTATAGGTACTTGGGTTTGCTTGTAGATAGATCAGCATCTTGGCAAACCCATGTCAAAGCAGCAAGGTTTAAATTGAAGCAGGTGGTTATGGGTCTCATGAGATTTTGGTGGCGCTTCGGAGGGAGGTCCATATCCCCAACCTTGAAGTTATTTGATCTGAAGTATAAAGTTGGCACGTTATTCGGGGCTGAGGTGTGGGTCCTTTTTGCATCTGATGCTTTGGAACCCCTCCAGAATTTTTTACTTAGAGCACTTCTGGGGGTTCCGCAAAGCACACCGGCCTGCTTATTACGACTGGAGACAAGATTACCCCCGCTGCACACTGAATTGCTCTTTCGACCCGTATGCTACTGGCTTAAGATCAAGGCCAGGGCTGAGGATTGGTTGCCCTGCTTATGCTTTGAGGAGGCGTGTTCTTGGTCTACCTCAAGGTTATGGTTAGGCAGGGTCTTGGATTGTTTGAACACCTTGGGGTTATCTCCTGAGATGCTGGATGGGATACCAACTGCCGAGAGGAGAAGAATTATTCGTATTTATTTATTTATTTATTTATTTGTGAGATATCTCATGAGATTTTGCACCAGGGCCAAGATCTTGGCAAGATCTCAGTCATGGCTGAAATCTTGTGAGCTATCTCGCAAGAATCCAATTGGATTCTCGTTTCAGCCCTAGATTCTGCAGAGTTAGCGTGAAACTTTGAGGGATTGCATTCTGCAAGGCCCTTTTCTCCACCTCTTTCCACACTTATCTCACTCAGTACACATAAGCACCTGAACTGGATGCCTGTTCTTTTTTATGCTAAAAAGAATAAAATCCTGATTTTATACCTCTATAAGAGCTGCTTTTCTAGCAATGATAATGGTACTGATACAATTCTACAAATGAATTCATGCTGGTATACTTTTCATTAATGTTTCAAAACATGTGAATCCTCAGTATTAAACCAAGTGCAAATGGTAGCATTCTAAAGATTAGCCGTACTAATCCCATCGAATCTCCTCTTTTCTTGAATTAGAAATATACAAAGTATCCTGAAATGTATAAATAAGTGCATAGAAAATGAAAGCAATCAGGGAAGCTATAAAGGTGCCTATGCTTTAATTTCCTTTAAGGGATGTTATTTTGGGGGAAGAGTAATGAGCGTGGCGTGTTGTTAAGAAGTAGGACTGTATTTCAGATAGTGGATTACATAACAGATGGAAATAAATTATTAGGCACTTTCAAATATCTGAAAGGAAAGCAACCTCTGTATTGAAGTGCTTGTCTGAAGAAATTGGTTGATCTCTACCCCTCACCTCTCTGTCACCTCTGGGCTGTCCAGAAACTCTCAATAGTTTGAGATGAAATAGTTCTGTCAAACACTCACGCTGAATGAGATAAGGCTCAGAAACCTCAGATTGCAGAAGGACTGTAGAGGTTTGTTTGGCTAGCAGAAACTACCCGGAGAACACCCTGCTGAGTTGGATTAGCCAGTGCATGTTTGAGCTGGGCATGAGGAGGGTGTGTTCAGTACTCTCTGTTGGCCCACCCAGTTTCACCACTACACCTCAAGATAATAGCATAAGAAGAGTCATACTGGGTCAGACCAATGGTCCATCTAACCCAGCATTCTGTCTCCAGCAGTGGCCAACTTTGGTTGCTTTACAGAAGTGCACAAAAGGCCATAATGGAATGATCCATTTCCTGCTATTCACTTCCAGCCCCTGACAATCAGAGGTGTCAGACCCACTTGACTCAAAGCTATTTATGAACACAATAAAAAATAAAAAAAACCAACAAAATATTTTCTGTGGTTAAGGGAGAAAGTAGGGAGGATATGCTGGAGAGGAATTGTGGCTAGTAAACTGAGCTATGCAATAATTTATTTTGGTGACATTTTACTATGTGAACATTTGGAGTGGAACTGAGAGTTCTATTTGTGTGCACTCATCAGAGCAGTAGGGAAACGGGGAAGGGAAGCAATGTTGTCTTCCAGAGCAAAAACAACTGCCAGCATGGGGGCCCCACCATTCTAGAACCGAAAGGTATATCCACACAAACGGGTAAGACTGTCAGATTCATAGTTCTCAAACTGTCTCGGATGATTTGGGTTTGGGTTCCTTTCAGGTACCATTTTCCTATTAAGTTCCTTTTGCCATTTACCTTGGGGGTATGGCATGGCAAGGAGGCAGAAGTAGCAAGGATTTAGGCCACGTGGTGGTAGCAGGGGGGCCTGGTGTCTTTCCGCATGCTCCAAAGCCTGAGGCCCGCCACTCAGCCCCAAGCCCTGCTGCTGCTACTGACATCACCGCCTCACCAGATTACTCAGTGGTATCATTTCTAGTGACTTTGTATCCCCTCACAGGTTATACATACGTGGGTGGGTACTTGGGAGTACAAAAAAAAGACTTGTTTCAGCTCTGTGCCATACTTTAACGCACATGTGCCGGCCCTTTAAGAGCAGTCCACAGGTATCTGAAACCCCGCCCCTTAGCAGAGGTATATAAGGAAGTCTAGCCTAGCTGGAGTCAGTGGCCCTAATCCTAAACACAGTTGCTCATGAGTAAGTTTCATTGTAATCAATGGGACATACTTCTGCGCAAGTATGTTTAGGATTGAGCCCACTGGAGATAGGGTAGACAATGAGTGCAGGCTCCCTTCTCATACACTTCATGCTGGTGAAATTCCTGAAGTCAAAGTACATAGAGTTAGGGAGTCTACAAGCTGCCTAGCACAAGGGGGGCTAAGTACAAATCAGGACCCAGAGGAGGGGTCAGGAAGTTGGGAGTACTGGAGAGCCAACTGTCAAAAGAGTGGAGCAGCACTAATCTTGCAAGGAATTGTAACAGATGCAAGAGGCGTTGCCCACATGTACCACCACAGTAAAGGAGGAATAGGGCTCAAGCAGAGTAAGCACGAGTAAGCAGAGTAATGCTTGTGAATTCTTCATTAAAGTCTTGGGTCATGCTTAGACACTGTTTTCTGTTTTGTTACCTGGGGAAGTGCATATAGCACACGTTCCACGCAGTCAGGTATCATACAGGTTCTAAGCTCTGGCGTAAACTTGGGATTGGGTGGATGTTGCTGAGAAATTATGAGCTAAACAAAGGTCAGAAGATGCCAAACACTTCATTGTAGCCCTGTTGACTCCTACTGTTTCCTACCTGACATGTTTCTACTGAGATCATCAACAGCTCCTGCCTTCTCAGTTCCCTGACAGGAATCAGTGCTATCAGTGTTTTGGAGCTGACGAGTTAGTGCTTGGAGTCAGTGCTGAGGAAGGGTGATAATCCTTCCTGCCAATGAACTACCCCATTTTTTCATTGTTTTATGAACTCATTCGTATTTTTCATTCATTATCTTTGAGGTAATGAGATGGCACTACCATTTAGAATTGTTTTTATCCCTTATGAAAAGCTATACTTGTCACTTTTTCTGGCTTTAAATTTGAAGTTTGCATGTTAATTGGTGGTCTACTCGTTCTATTTGGAGCTGGCAACCCAGCACAAATGTATCATCATATAAACCACTACATTTATCTTAGTGCCATGAGATATATGAAACAAATAGCATTTTATTTTATACACAGCCCAGAGTCTGTCCTGGAACTGCAGTATTTAATAACCAAGTGATAACTCACCACATTGCCCTGTCTCACTGCAACCCACTCTTTTCTTGCTCAAGCCTTTTGCTCACATAAAGGCTAGAAGGCACTTTGAACTGATGGCTCTTAGGCATAGATAATCTGCGCAGGAACTTTAAATGTGACTTTACAAGTT
Organism: Sphenodon punctatus; assembly: GCA_003113815.1. NCBI lineage: Eukaryota > Metazoa > Chordata > Lepidosauria > Sphenodontia > Sphenodontidae > Sphenodon > Sphenodon punctatus. Next base: position 1,132,842 of record QEPC01009046.1, on the reverse strand, counting down.
ACTACTCCCACTACTCTGTCATGGAATGATGAGTTTCCCACACTCAAATCTGTTTGATAGGATGTAATTCTGATCTTCCGATGGGAGTCATACATTCTCCGAACAGTAAATAGTTATTTAATTAATCATTCATACTCATAAATGTTAAACTATTAAATGACTTGGTTGCCAGACATCTTGGGTATTGTTTTATGCATTTTTCAGCAGTTAAGGGAGAGAGACAGGTTAGCTGGAGAATGTGAATAAACAGACTGCCTGTGATTTAAAAATGGAGATGTCAATATCACGTCTACCTGGGTTAGAGCATGTAATAAAGATGAAGAGACCTGAATGAATAAATGGACAAAATTAACTCATTTGTCCCAGCAGAACAATTAAGCTGCTGCTAGTGAACAGGTCATTCTACTGTTACTTGATGTAATGGAGAATCTTTCTTGTAACAGAGATGGGTATGAATATTCAATTCCTGTCAACACACAAATGAACAAAAACAGATAAGAGAATCTATTGTAATTATAAAAAGACCTTTCAACAATTCAGACACTATCTGATTAGCTTCATATGGTATGTTTGTATGTTAATTAGATTTTTCTATTCTATTGCTCAAAATTGGCATTAATGGTCTCTCCAGTGTTGTCGGCCTTCGTGGTTCCTCGTACCGGTAGCTCTATGTTATTTTTTCAGCAAGTTGAGAATTTGGTTTCATGGGCTTAAGAGGAGATCATCATCTTTCCTAAATGAGACTCTTTTCTCTAAGTTTTTATAATCCATACAATAAAACCTCTTTCCCTAACAGCCTTCTTCCCAATAGATGTGATTAGGGTCATTTTTTTCCCTTTCACCTGTCTTTCTAGTACATTAAAAAGAGAACATTTAATCTCTTTCACATTCAAGACCAGGAATAGTCTATTGAGACTGCCTTTTAGCTCCACACCTTTCTATTTCTGATTTTTTCATCTCAGCAGACCCTTTGTTAGATTCCCAAATGCATTTTTCTCTTCAGAGCCTCCTTGCTCTCTGCAGAAACTGTCAAAGTATTCTAACTTTGGAGCCCTCAGTTCTATTCAGAGAACTGAACAGCAATTTTCTTTGGATGTGCAGCACTGAAATTTTCCTCCATTAGGAAACTGCTCTTAAAGATGTTTTCTGACGACGTGAATTGAACACGACTGTACTACCCATTTAACAAATCCTTCTATTTCTAGTTTTCAATTGCTTTTAATAATGGTTTAAACATATTTTGTAGCAGTTGTCACTAAAATGAGAACATTGCTAACACAGTTACCAATCATATGCTGGCATTTGAGATTGCCCCATTTCACACTACTTTGCAGGAGATCATACTTCATAGTTTGGAAGAGTTGGTTGAGGTTCATCCAAGCTTTAAGCATTACCTCTTTCATACTACCAAAGATCTGCTTTAATAACTTCTCTTACTCTGGCCTTGTGAGTCTTTTCTGTGAGCAATTAGATTTCATCCTTTCCCTGAATTTCAGTCTCATTTGTTCTTCTAGTGTTGTCTATTTAATGAAAGAAAACTGTCAGTAGGTAAAAACAGTCATGCCAGCCATGCACCAGCTCCCTGCCCCGCAGTGGGCTGGGAAAGCATGGGCACCACAGTCACTCCCTGGGTTTGTGTACAGCACAGAACAGATTTGCCTGTGACCTGTGGTGGCAGGCAAAAAGTTTCATTTATTTAGATTAGATAGATTTAGGTGTTATTTTTATTTTTTACTTCTCCCTGTTGATAAGAATGGACCCCTAAATTCCCCCAAAATGGGTACCACCACCCCCACTCCTGCTATGTAAACTGAGGCCAAGGGACCTGAGAAGAAGGCCATGCAAAAAGTCCCCAGGAACCGACCGAGGCCGGAGAACATGGGGATAGAGGCTTGACAGGGAAGCCTCCCCATACGAGGTGCACAAGCAGAAAGGGGGGGGGGTGTGTGCAGGAGAAAAGTAAAGCAAAAGTAAGGATTGGGCCCGATGCCAGACTCACTAGTTCACTCATGTAAGATACCAGTTTTCAGCTTGGAAGAAAGAATAAAGGAAAGACACACAAAGTAAGAATGGAGTCATTAGGAGAAGGGTGTGTTTTCTATTGATCAAAGCCTCAGGGACATGACTTAGCTCAGTAACATCCCCCATGCCAGTGAGACTAGGGATCCCCTGTGTTAAGCAGACATTAGAGACCAGGTGTGTCCTTTGTGTCCCAGGAAGCCGATCGTTAAGTCCTCTCCTCCCCTCCTTAACTACCCTCCAGCCATGGTTGTTTACTCTTTCCCCCTGTGTCAAAGATATCTTATGCATCTTGGATGGCCCTTTTTGTGGTGGAAGTGGAAGTTGGATTTC
>QEPC01009046.1:1115037-1129938 GCA_003113815.1 Sphenodon punctatus | reverse complement strand
GGGGAACCCCAGCTTAAGGCCCTTAAGTAATTCCCCTCTGAAGTTAAGGAACGGTAGATATTGGGTGGCTCTGTCCCCAGTAGCTATGAGGGGGAGGGGTTTCCTATGCTTTCCCAGATGCAGTCTGTGTTTTCAAGCTTACTTTCCCTTCCCTCGCATTTGTTTGCATTTTTGTGCTTCATGTTCCATCAGCAGACCTGGACTGTGTTGTAGTATTAGCCTGTATGTGTTTCTGTACCTTACTTGGGTTCTTTCTCTTTTATTGTATAACCCAATAAACCTCGTTTAGTTTTATTGGGGCATTTGTGTCTTTTTCTTTCTATTTGGGGAGGATACATAAACTTCTGTAGCACGTACTGTCCTCAGCTTGATCCCTTTGAACACGGGGACCCCCCCCCCCAATTTTGACTAAACTTGGCTAATTCCCCTAAATTTAAAGATAGAGCAGATATTGGGGAACCAACCCCCCAATAATCTCACGTGGCAGGGGGTCTCATGTTAACACTGTGGTCTTTCTCCCTCCCCTCCATTGAATCCTTCCGTCCTCCCTGTAGATATTCCATCCCTGATTCCCTTCCCCTGTTTTTGGATTTATTTAGAGTAGCATTAGATTGATTTAGGTTTCATTTCAGTTTTGTACCCCTCCCTGTGTTGTTTGTTGTGAGCTGTCTGTTTCTCCCCCCAAACTTGTGTGTTTGTTTATATATATATATATATATATATATATATATAGATAGATAGATAGATAGATAGATATAGATATAGATGATATAGATATAGATATAGATATAGATATAGAGAGAGACAGAGACAGAGACAGAGACAGAGAGTTGTAGGCGTTAGCTTAGTTATAGAGCTAGATAGAGACAGTGTGTAGTGATTCAGTTTTAATATTTTATAGTGTGTTTGTAGGAGTAGGTCTTTGTAGATATTAGATAATATTCCATTTAGTTCCATAGGTTTTAGAATAGTTAATAGCAGTTAGAGTTAGTGTAGCAGATATAGATATAGATATATAACATTCAAATTCTGAATATATATATATATATATTTGCCAAAATATATAAACATATATATATATAAAAATCTTCCTCTGCATAATTTGTAAAGGAAAAATGGAGAAGGGAAGCAGGAGAGGTCGGTCTGCTGCCCGTAAGGCAGGCAATGGGGCACGTGGCAGAGGTGACAGGGGCTGTGCCAGTGGAGTGGCAGCAGGCATCAGCATCAGCCCAAGTCTATCACCACACCCCAAATTGCACAGGTCTGATTTTGGCAGTCGGGCTTCAGAGGCTCCCAAAAGTGGCACTAGCTGGGGTGTGGTTTATTTATTTATTTATTTATTTATTTAGGCACGGGCTTTCGCCATGGCCAATAAAACATAATAACAATACAATACAATAGTACAAAACATACAATGACAAGAATATCCTAATAAGAATAACTTGCACATCAAAATGACAGACTAATAGACATCTTTGGCAAAAAATATGCTGAGGAGATTTAACGTAAATATTCTGAAATTCCTGAGCAAGAAATAAAATTATGGGCAAGGAGCAAAGAACTAACCCAACCCTCCGCTGGATAAAATGTTTGATTTGAATGACATTTGATTCAAGCATAATAACACAACTCCCTCCTTCTTCCGCTTAAACTAATCAGGCTGGGGAACAAACTCCCTATTTCGGTTGGGTTAGCACCAGCCGCACATCTTTCTCAATTTGCCTTGTTCTCGGGTGAACCTACTTGGTAAAGCTTGGCCCCTATCTCCTAGCCTTCTCTTTGCTCTGGGAAGCCAATAACCCATAAGATGCAATAGCAACCACATCCTCTTTACTTTGCAGGAAAAGCAGCTGTTGTAACCTTGGCCCGGACCAATACCCGTAAGACTCTGGGTTAATGGTGGGGTGTGGTTTAGCGGCGCCTCCTGCCAGCATCCTCCACTGCCACGCAGGGCACTGAAAGGCCTGCAGTACAGGAGGCTGTGGCTGTCTCTGCTGCGGTTTCAGGTGCAGGTACTTCGGATGTTCCTTGAGGGCCACCAGTGTTCTCGACCACCATTGTTGAGGTGATCCCCAGCAGTCCAGGACTGGTGTATCCCACTCCGGCTGCTAGAGGCAGGGCCCAGTCCCCAGGCAATGGCAGCAGGGAGAGCATCAGCAGCAGCTATAGGGGGCACAGGGAGAGTGGCAACAGCATGGTGGGCAGTCCATCAGCCTCAGGGTCCTAGTATTCTGCTTCATGGGACATCACTCATATTGGGGACAGTGAGGCAGACACTAGTTCTGTGGAGGAGATGTCTGGTACTGAGGCAATGGTTGTGCCTCCAAGAGCTGTGTCACCACCATGTTCTGCCCCTCCCAGCAGCACTGTCAGCGATGCATCACCCGGTGTGGGCCAGAAGGCAGGAGGGGGCAAAAAATCCTCGGTCTGGGTGCATTTTAAGTTAGTACGGGAGGATGATCCCAGGGAGGTGCAGTGCACTTTGTTCCAGAAGGTGGTGAAGCGTGCGCAGGTGCTCACCAGCCTTGGAACAACTGCCATGGCAAGGCATCTGAAGAGATGCCACAGCACTGTGCTGATAAGTGGGAAGGCAGGGGCAGTGGACGCCAGTGGATTCTCGAATGCAGCAGTCAATTGTCCACCTCCATCAGTGGGCAAGTGTCCCACTCCAACAACTGCTTCTAGCAGCAGAAGCAGTATCACTGCTGGGGGGAGCAGCAGGAGCAGCAGCAGCAGAAGCAGCATGGAGGAGATGGGGTGGGGGCAGCTGCCAAGTCCCTTGTCAGCTGCAGGACGTGGAGGACAGCATGGCTTTCAAGCAAAAACCACACGCATGTTGGGGGAAATGATCGCTCTGGATGGGCAGCCCTTCTCAGTGGTCAGGGACCTGGGGTCCAGGTGCCTGTTTGGGTTCCTGGACCCCCAGTTTAAGCTGCCCTCGCGCACCACCCTGAGTTGGCAGGTGGTGCCAGCCCTGTATCGGGCTTTAAAGGAGCGGGTGAGGGAGCAGCTGGCAGGGGCTGGGGGTGCCACCGTCCACTTCACCACAGACCTTCTGGTCAAGCAGAAATGCTCAGCATGCCTACCTGGCAGTGACAGTGCACTGGTGGCAGGACCCGGAGACAGCATTTGGAAGTGGCAGGAGGGGTCCCAAAGCAGGGTATAGGTGGGCCATGCTTCCAGCGGAAGTAATGGATGGCTCCCACACATCCCAGAACATAGAGGCAGCCCTGACTGCCATGGTGAGGGAGTGGATTACGCCAGGCGTGCCCGTCACCAAGGGGTGCGTGGTCACCGACAAAGCAGTCAACATCTTGAGGGCAGTCCATGAGGGGAGTTTCACTAGCATCCCTTGCACCACACACATCCTTCACCTAGTGGTCAGGGATGCTGTGGGTTTGAGGGAGAAGGGGATTGGGGCTGGCACCCATAGCTCCCTGATCGAGCGGGGGAGGAAGCTGGCCAGTTTCTTTGGGGTGTGAAGGGCAGCGACCTCCTCTGGACAAAGCAGGCCAAGCAAGGGTCCCCAGTGCACTAGCTGGTGCAGAATGTGTCCACCCGGTAGAATTCGACCTTCCTGATACTCGAGCAGCTTCTAGAGCAGAAAGCCATCTTGCATCAGGTGCAACTGGTGACAGACAATGGGCACCTCCAGGGTACAATGGGGCAGAATAGGAGATCCTGGTGCACACAGTCTCTGTTTTGAGACCATTCCTGGCCGTGACAGAGACCGTGAGCTCATCCACGACCACCATCAGCCAGGTAACCCCTCTGGTGCAGAGTCTCCTCAGAAGGCTGAAGGAGATTCTCCAGGGGTGGGAATGTGGCCCCCAGGGCAGGAAGCTGGCCGATGAAGCACCTGAAGGCAGGGATGAAGGCATGTTTTGACGAGCTCCTGGGACAGGCGAAATACATTTTGGCAACCATGCTGGACTGCAGGGTCAAGGGCAGTGTGGCACGCCAGACACCACTCTATGGCCACTGGAAGGGTGAACTGGTGGCGAGGGTCCAGAAGGCAGAGCGGGCTCTGGCGAGTGTGCGGCGGCAAAAGCAGCAGGACGCCCCTGGGGATGGTGGGGGTGGGAGTGGGAGCACACAGGCAGGGACCGTGTCTAATTCTATGTTCTGTACAGCACCAGGTCACACGACTGATGCTATATAAATGTCTATAATAATAATAATAATAATAATAACCACCCCTTTTAGCCGGCAGGGTCTATCACTGCCCCCAGCCCTAGCGGTAGCAGCAACAGTAGCAGACTGAGCAGCGGTCATTCCACTGTACCTGAAACATCCACTCCAGTCGCAGGAACCATCATCAAGATCCTGGAACCATAATTCCAGTCATGGGGTGCTGTCATTCCATTCCACTGCATCTAGAAGCAGTCACTTAAGTCCCAAGAACCATCATCTGGGTGCTGCTGCTGCTTGTGCCTTACTGGCCAGTGGCCCCTGGCACCCACTCACAAGCCTGCCCCCACACCAGCCTACTCCTCCACACCCACCCGTGAATTCTTCCACACCAAGTGGATGGATGGTGCTGCTGCTGCAGTGCTGCCTACTCACCTCTTTCCCTTTCTCCCACATACACCACCACCACCTGTGGTGCTGTAGTGTCTGCAAGTTGAGACTCTGGCTGCTGCTGCTTCTGCTTCTGCAAGAGCCCCCACCCCCCTCTCTGGCAGACCCATAAATATAAATAAGACACGTGCAAATCATGCCCTTCTTGGGGTGCTAGGGTTGGCAAATCGAGACTCTGTCTGGCACGTGTCTGGATGGGTGCTGCAGCTCGTGCCTGACTGCTGGAAGAGGCTCCCCACCCCCTCTCTCTCTCTAGCAGACCCATAAATAAGACACGTGCAAATCCTGCCCTTCTTGGGGTGCTAGGGTTGGCAAATTGAGAACCTGGCTGGCACGTGTCTGGGTGGGTTCTGCGGTTCGTGCCTGACTTCTGGAAGAGCCCTCCCCCCTCTCTCTTTCTAGCAGACCCATAAATAAGACACGTGAAAATCCTGCCCTTTTTGGGGTGCTAGGGTTGGCAAGTTGAGACCCTGGCTGGCACGTGTCTGGGTGGGTGTTGTGGCTCGTGCCTGACTGCTGGAAGAGCCCCCCCCTCTCTCTGGCAGACCCATAATTAAGACACGTGCAAATCCTGCCCATCCGCTGACACCCACTGATGCCCACTGTTTGTGCCTGAGTGCCCACCACCCACCCACTCGCAAGCCAGTGAGCTCGCTGTAAAGGATAGTATTCTTCTTGTCCTCAAAGTTATATGGAACAATAAACAAAAATAAATTTTACAAACCTGACATCAGTGGCACCTCCTCTGCCCTCTTCCTCCTCTGGCGAGGAGCTGACCTCCACCACCTCAGATGTTCCAGGCTGGGCCTCTTCCTCCTCCACCTTCACCTTCCTCATCTTCATTTTTCTTTTTTTCTCTCCCTCCATTTCACCACCTCAACCAAACCAACCAAACCACAAACACAGCCACAACACACATGCACACACACACACAAAAGCTCACGCAACCAATTTTTCACACCTTTCACACAACCCAGACAGACACCATGAGAACACACGCAATCGAAACACTGTTTCCGGTTTTTGGTGCGATCACAGGACCAAACGATATTGATTCCAATAACAAAAATCAAATCTTTGAAATTGGTATCGGTATCGACATCGACAATAACCTGTCTATCTTATTTTTTGTAAAGCACCAGGTACATCGCTGGTGCTATATAAATGCTTATAATAACAATAACAATAACAATAACAAAAACGACATTGCACAGTCTTTTCCAGCCTATCTGAGTGCCCTGCCAAGGTCCCAGCCTGCCTTCCCTACTGCCTCTCATGCCATGCTGCCTGTCTGCCCGCCTGCCCAGGTGGACAAGATCAAAGCCTGCCTCAGTCTGCCTGCCTTCTGCTTATGACACACTGCCTGTCTGCCCACCCTGTGGGCAAAGATGAAGTCCTGCCCCAGCCTGCCTACGTCTCATGCCAAGGTGCCTGCTTACCTGCTCTGGCAACCCTGGGTGAAGTGCCCCACTGACCTGATAATCCCGCTGCTGCTGTCTGCTGGTCCATCAGTGCTCTGCCCTGGCAAATCCAAATGTGCCCACACAATCCTGCTCCTGTCGTCTGCTGCTGTATGGGATCTCTTCCCTTGCAAATCCTACCATCCTGGCTCCATGGGTGCTGCACACAGGCAAATCCTGCTGCTGCTGTCTCTGCTGTTCCATGGGTCCTGTGCCTGGGTAATCCATTGTCTGCTGCTGCTGCCAATGCCGCCTCTGCTGTCTGTGCCACGGGTTCTGTGACAGGCAATCCAATGTCTGCGGCTACTGCCAATGCCGCCTCTGCTGTCTGTGCCATGGGTTCTGTGCCCGGGCAATCCAATGTCTGCTGTTGCTGCCAATGCTGCCTCTGATGTCTGTGCCATGGGTTCTGCTACCGGGCAATCCAATGTCTGCTGCTGCTGCCAATGCCGCCTCTGCTGTCTGTGCCATGGGTTCTGTGCCCNCTGGTGACAGACAATGGGCACCTCCAGGGTACAATGGGGCAGAATAGGAGATCCTGGTGCACACAGTCTCTGTTTTGAGACCATTCCTGGCCGTGACAGAGACCGTGAGCTCATCCACGACCACCATCAGCCAGGTAACCCCTCTGGTGCAGAGTCTCCTCAGAAGGCTGAAGGAGATTCTCCAGGGGTGGGAATGTGGCCCCCAGGGCAGGAAGCTGGCCGATGAAGCACCTGAAGGCAGGGATGAAGGCATGTTTTGACGAGCTCCTGGGACAGGCGAAATACATTTTGGCAACCATGCTGGACTGCAGGGTCAAGGGCAGTGTGGCACGCCAGACACCACTCTATGGCCACTGGAAGGGTGAACTGGTGGCGAGGGTCCAGAAGGCAGAGCGGGCTCTGGCGAGTGTGCGGCGGCAAAAGCAGCAGGACGCCCCTGGGGATGGTGGGGGTGGGAGTGGGAGCACACAGGCAGGGACCGCGTCTAATTCTATGTTCTGTACAGCACCAGGTCACACGACTGATGCTATATAAATGTCTATAATAATAATAATAATAATAATAACCACCCCTTTTAGCCGGCAGGGTCTATCACTGCCCCCAGCCCTAGCGGTAGCAGCAACAGTAGCAGACTGAGCAGCGGTCATTCCACTGTACCTGAAACATCCACTCCAGTCGCAGGAACCATCATCAAGATCCTGGAACCATAATTCCAGTCATGGGGTGCTGTCATTCCATTCCACTGCATCTAGAAGCAGTCACTTAAGTCCCAAGAACCATCATCTGGGTGCTGCTGCTGCTTGTGCCTTACTGGCCAGTGGCCCCTGGCACCCACTCACAAGCCTGCCCCCACACCAGCCTACTCCTCCACACCCACCCGTGAATTCTTCCACACCAAGTGGATGGATGGTGCTGCTGCTGCAGTGCTGCCTACTCACCTCTTTCCCTTTCTCCCACATACACCACCACCACCTGTGGTGCTGTAGTGTCTGCAAGTTGAGACTCTGGCTGCTGCTGCTTCTGCTTCTGCAAGAGCCCCCACCCCCCTCTCTGGCAGACCCATAAATATAAATAAGACACGTGCAAATCATGCCCTTCTTGGGGTGCTAGGGTTGGCAAATCGAGACTCTGTCTGGCACGTGTCTGGATGGGTGCTGCAGCTCGTGCCTGACTGCTGGAAGAGGCTCCCCACCCCCTCTCTCTCTCTAGCAGACCCATAAATAAGACACGTGCAAATCCTGCCCTTCTTGGGGTGCTAGGGTTGGCAAATTGAGAACCTGGCTGGCACGTGTCTGGGTGGGTTCTGCGGTTCGTGCCTGACTTCTGGAAGAGCCCTCCCCCCTCTCTCTTTCTAGCAGACCCATAAATAAGACACGTGAAAATCTTGCCCTTTTTGGGGTGCTAGGGTTGGCAAGTTGAGACCCTGGCTGGCACGTGTCTGGGTGGGTGTTGTGGCTCGTGCCTGACTGCTGGAAGAGCCCCCCCCTCTCTCTGGCAGACCCATAATTAAGACACGTGCAAATCCTGCCCATCCGCTGACACCCACTGATGCCCACTGTTTGTGCCTGAGTGCCCACCACCCACCCACTCGCAAGCCAGTGAGCTCGCTGTAAAGGATAGTATTCTTCTTGTCCTCAAAGTTATATGGAACAATAAACAAAAATAAATTTTACAAACCTGACATCAGTGGCACCTCCTCTGCCCTCTTCCTCCTCTGGCGAGGAGCTGACCTCCACCACCTCAGATGTTCCAGGCTGGGCCTCTTCCTCCTCCACCTTCACCTTCCTCATCTTCATTTTTCTTTTTTTCTCTCCCTCCATTTCACCACCTCAACCAAACCAACCAAACCACAAACACAGCCACAACACACATGCACACACACACACAAAAGCTCACGCAACCAATTTTTCACACCTTTCACACAACCCAGACAGACACCATGAGAACACACGCAATCGAAACACTGTTTCCGGTTTTTGGTGCGATCACAGGACCAAACGATATTGATTCCAATAACAAAAATCAAATCTTTGAAATTGGTATCGGTATCGACATCGACAATAACCTGTCTATCTTATTTTTTGTAAAGCACCAGGTACATCGCTGGTGCTATATAAATGCTTATAATAACAATAACAATAACAATAACAAAAACGACATTGCACAGTCTTTTCCAGCCTATCTGAGTGCCCTGCCAAGGTCCCAGCCTGCCTTCCCTACTGCCTCTCATGCCATGCTGCCTGTCTGCCCGCCTGCCCAGGTGGACAAGATCAAAGCCTGCCTCAGTCTGCCTGCCTTCTGCTTATGACACACTGCCTGTCTGCCCACCCTGTGGGCAAAGATGAAGTCCTGCCCCAGCCTGCCTACGTCTCATGCCAAGGTGCCTGCTTACCTGCTCTGGCAACCCTGGGTGAAGTGCCCCACTGACCTGATAATCCCGCTGCTGCTGTCTGCTGGTCCATCAGTGCTCTGCCCTGGCAAATCCAAATGTGCCCACACAATCCTGCTCCTGTCGTCTGCTGCTGTATGGGATCTCTTCCCTTGCAAATCCTACCATCCTGGCTCCATGGGTGCTGCACACAGGCAAATCCTGCTGCTGCTGTCTCTGCTGTTCCATGGGTCCTGTGCCTGGGTAATCCATTGTCTGCTGCTGCTGCCAATGCCGCCTCTGCTGTCTGTGCCATGGGTTCTGTGCCCTGGCAATCCAGTGTCTGCTTCTGCTGCCACTGCTGTGCCATGGGTTCTGTGCCCCGGCAACCCAATGTCCGCTTCTGCTGCCTCTGCTGTGCCATGGGTACTGTGCCCCTGCAATCCAATGTCTGCTACTGGGTGGCCATTTGATTCACCACTGGGCAAACCTTGACCAATTGGCAGAATAGTTTGTTCAGATCCTGAGAGTAGGATTCAAACCTGCAATGCCCGGCCGAGCAGGGGTGCTAGGCACCGAGCCCTGGCCTCTGCTACACCAATGTCAGCCAGCCTGCAACGCCTGGCCAAGCAGGGGTGCCAGCTGCAGTTACTGTGCCTGGGCAATCCAATGTCTGCTGCTGCTGCCAATGCAGCCTCTGTTGTCTGTGCCAGGGGTTCTGTGCCACGGCAACTCAATGTCTGCTGCTGCTGCCTCTTCTGTGCCATGGGTACTGTGCCCTGGCAATCCAATGTCTGTTACTGAGTGGCCACGTGATTCACCACTGGGCAAGGTTTGACCAATTGGCAGAATAGTTTGTTGAGATCCTGAGAGTAGGATGCAAGCCTGCAACGTCCGGCCAAGCAGGGGTGCCAGGCACCGAGCCTTGCCGGGCCTCTACCGCTGCTACACCAATGCCAGTCAGCCTGCAATGCCCAGCCGAGCAGTGGTACCGGCCACTCCAACCTCAGGACCCACCATCAGGGTTCTGGGGCCTATGTTCTACGTAGGGAGGGCTGTAATTACACTTGTTTGCAAGTGTCCCACATTGAGACCAGCCAGCCTGCAATGCCTGACTGTGCAGAGGTTCCGGCCATTCCAGCCCCAGGACCCACCATCAGGTTTCTGGGGCCTGTTTCAGGCAGGAAGGGCTGTCATTTCACTTCATTGTCCGCAAGCATCCCACAATGAGGCCAGTCAGCCTGCAATGTCCGGCTGAGCAGGAGTGCCATCCACTGAGCTCTGGCCAGGTCTCTGCTGCTGCTCCACCAATGCCAGACAGCCTGCAACACCTGGCTGAGCAGGGGTGCTGGGTGCAGTTAATGTGCCTGGGTAATCCAATGTCTGCTACTGCTGGTACTTCATGTCAGATATTTTCTCCTCAATCTTGTAGACGGGCATAGCTCAGATGAGTGCACCGGCGGGTGGGGACTGGGTGTCCACGAGATTCACCCCTGGGCAAGGCTTGCCAAAATTGCAATAGAGCTTCTTGAGTTCAGTGTAGTAGGATGCCAGCCTGCAATGCCTGGCTGAGCAGGGGTGTAAGGCACCGAGCTGTGGCCGAACCTCTGCCGCTTCTCCACCAATGCCAGCCAGCCTGCAACACCCGGCCGAGCAGGGGTGCCAGGCACCGAGCCCTGGCCGGGCCTCTGCCGCTGCTCCACCAATGCCAGCCAGTATGCAACATCTGGCCGAGCAGGGGGTGCAGGCCGCTTCAGCCCCAGGACCTACCATCAGGATTCTGGGGTCAACATTCCAGGGAGGGAGGGCTGTCATTCCACTTCATCTAGAAGCTGCCACTCTAGTCCAAGGACCCACCATCAGGGTTCTGGGGCTGTCATTCTGCTCACAGGGAGCTGTCATTCCACTGCATCAAGGAACAGCCAGCCACTCCAGCCCCAGGACCCGCCGTCAGGATTCTGCGGCCTACATTCCAGGCAGGGAGGACTTTCCATCCATGTCATCCAGAAGCTGCCACTCCTGTCCCAGGACCCACATTCAGGGTTCTGGGGCCATCAGTCCACTCACAGGGAGCTGTCATTCCACCACATCAAGAAGCAGCCAGCCACTCCAGCCCCAGGGCCCACTCTCAGGGTTCTGGGGCCTACCTTCCAGACAGGGAGGGCTGTCATTCCACTTGATCCAAAAGCTTCCACTCCTGTCCCAGGACCCACCCTCAGGGATCTAGGGCCATCATTCTTCTCACGGGAAACTGTCATTCCACCGCATCCAGAAGCTGCCACTCTGGCCCCAGAACCCACCGTCAGAGTTCTGGGGCCATCATTCCACTCATGGGGAGCTGTTATTCCACTGCATCAAGAAACAGCCAGTCACTCCATCCCCAGGACCCAACATCAGGGTTCTGGGTCCTAAGTTCCAGGCAGGGAGGGCTATCCATCCATGTCATCCAGAAGCAATAGGGGTGCTGGTGTTGCTCAGCCTGCTGCTGGTGCTGCTACTGCTAGGGCTTGGGGCAGGGATAGACCCTGCTAGCTGAAAAGGGTGGCTGCTCCCACTCCCCCAGGGGTGTCCTGCTGCCATGCACTCTCCAGAGCCCTCTCTGCCTGCCAGATTCTCTCCACCAGGTCACCCTTCCAGTGCCCATAGAGTGGTGTCCAGCATGGTTGCCAATGCATATTCTTTCTGCAGCAGGAGCTCATTGCACCACGCCTTCAACCCTGCCTTCAGCTGCCACACCAGGGCAACTGCCTCACAGTGTGTGTATAAAAATACACACACAGGAGACTCGTAGGGGTGTGCATGTTGTTTTCATTATTACAATAACGACAACAGAGAATAACAACAACGGTAACGAAAATGACAATGTCACTATCATTGTCATTATTATTAATGATGTGACAGTTGGGTTTTGGAGGGAAAATGTCCAGAGGGGAGGAGGGAGCAGACATCTCGGAGCCCTAAACAGGGTTGAACTCTTGAGCTGTACCTGTGCTGGGAGGGGTGAGCAGCTCAGCAGTATCTGATGGATGTATTGCTGGCCAATGTGCAGTGCAAGCAGGCTCCAGCAGTCTCATGGTACTCTGTGATTGCTCAATGCCTGCTGCCTCCCACAACCAATTAGCGGGGACTCTGGGGGAGGGCACTGCAACACTCTATAATGGGAGGGACAGACTTTTTAATCTCCATTCTGTGAGAGCTCTGCTTGTCAGGTTGCAGTTACAGAACTGTGGTGCTTGCACACAAAAAAATCCTCCCTAGCCCTCATTGTATTACCACCAAAACCTTTCCTTCCTCATATCCTATATTTTACCTTCTCCCTTTCTCTGACCTTCTCCCCCTGTACATTATATAGAGATAGGTAGTATAGATTAAATATAGATATATATTATAGATATATAGATTAGGTTAGAATAGTTATATAGATAATTGATTAGATAATAGATAGTTTTTCTTTTCCCTTCCCCTGTCTCCCTTAGATTTAGATAGATATTACTTGTGTACATATATATAGAGATTATATATTATATAGGTATTTAGGCTAGTCTGTTTTATATATATTAGGATTATAGAATAGGCATATTGTATAAATATTTGCGCCCGGAATCTCTACCAATACCAATAACGATACCAAAAATAAAAGATTTGTTTGAAACGATACCAATGCCAATAATGACAACGGTAATGAAAATGACATTGTCATTAATAATGATAACGAAAACAACATTTTAAATAGCAAAAATGAAAACGAAAAACAAAAATGTCATGGGGGCCTGGTGCACACCCCTAGAGGAAAGAGAAAGAGAGATGGTGGTGATTAAGGTGTGAGGCAGATGTCTTGAAACACCTCAGCTGTACTGCAGACTACTTGATGTTCATGCTTTTAAAGGCTGGGGAGGAAGGAGGGAAGAATGAAGAATGTTTGGACACTCTGGGTATTTTCAGACGTTATGAGATCACAGTGAACCACGGTGAATACCCACCTGTGGTCACTGTGTCTCGAACGTCTGTTTGGCGGCCGCCAGATGTTCACCACGGTCATACCTGCATGGGGTCAATTTGAACCACGCTTCCCGGGCTAGCAGGGGGAATGTCCCGGGAAGTGTGGTCAAAGAGATCCCCAGCGGGGACCAACAAAAAGTAACGTCTGGCCGGGCGCCACGTCCCGGAATCCCTGGCGGGATCCTGGGCCGTGGCGAATCTGGCCCGACGCGGCGGCCGCATTGGCCCCGCCGCCCGCCCATCTCCCCGGAGGGCAGGCGGTGGGACCGTGGAGGGGGCGGGTCCGTGCGGCCGCACGTTGCGCCACGTGGCCCCGCCCCCTCCCAGATTCCCCGCCGGGATCCCCCCGGCACGTCTGTTGTGGCGTTATGGGGTGACCCCGGCGGGGAATGAATAGGGTGATTTCGGTACGGGGCCAATGGGCCCCGTAACATCTGAAATCACCCATTGTGAAGGGGTATTGGGTTTCGGTGGGAAGAGGGGGAGGTTATGTGCTGATTCGTCTGTAAAAGGAAGGGTTGCGGGGTGTGTGCGTGTGTTAAGAGTTATGCCCTGACTCATCTGTGAGAGGGTGGAAGGGACAATTATGGTAATTTTAATTGGGTTTTTAAGTTTGTGTAATTTTAATTGGCTTTTGTATTTCTGTGCAACCAATTTTCTTCTGTTTTGTAGCTGCTCTGAGACCCTTGGGAGAAGAGTAGGATATAAATCCAAAATAATAATAATAATAATAATAATAATAATAATAATAAATAACTGTACTATGTAAATACAGAGTTAAAACCATATGCAATTTACAACAACAAACAAAAACAGACAGAAAAACCCCCAGCAATGGCTTTCTTAAAGCATTTCTCAAATAAAAGCCTCATAAGGTGAGGCACATGGCTAAAGATATTGTATGTAGATTTTTCATAAAATAATGCTTACATTGAGTTTAAAAATTGCTTTTATTTAATATTTATTTGTTTGCTTATTATTTATATCCCACCCTTTCACATAGACTCAGGGTGTCTGACAATAAAAATATATAGAATTCTGTAAAACCAAATAAAACCCCATTAAAATCATTCCCATCCCAGCCTTCCAAACCCTATACCCACCCACTGAAAGCTTGGCCAGATAAAAAGGTCTTGCATTGCCTTCTAAAGATGCTCAGGCTCAAACTTTGACGAACCTCCAAGAGTTCCAAAGCTGTGGCACAGCCACAGAGAATGCTTCTCCGTGTGCTGACAGTGGCCTAAATTGTCTGAACCTGCTGCAATTATGGTACTTGCAAGAGGACACTCATGACTTATTTCTTTATTATAATAAATAATAAGGTTTTATAAAACCTTAAAATACTAAACCACAGTGTGGGGACCATTCTTTCAAACACTAAAGCCCATGCTTAATCCCATTGAATTCAGCAGACTGAAGCTCAACCTTGATAAGACGGAGGTGATGTTGGTGGGGAGAGCGAAGGGGGTGGTGGCCCCCCTGGTTGGGGGGGTTCGCCCTCCTATAGCTCAGCAGGTTCAGAGTCTGGGGGTTATACTGGATGCAGACCTTCGTCTGGAGCGGCAGGTGGAAGCAGTCGCTAAGGCTGCTTTCCGCCAGCTATATCTAGTGCGTAGACTGCGTCCGTATGTCTCCGGCCCGGACCTGGCCTCCTTCATCCATGCCTTCGTCACCTCAAGGCTCGACTACTGCAATGCGCTCTACGTGGGGCTTCCCTTGTTATTGGCTCGGAGGCTGCAGCTAGTGCAGAATGCGGCGGCTCGTCTTCTTACGGGGATGGGTCTCCGGGAGCACATTACACCCGTGCTCCGAGCTCTGCACTGGCTGCCGATAGCTTGCCGAGCCAAGTTCAAGGTGCTGGTGATGATCTACAAAGCCCTACATGGTCTCGGCCCCTCATACCTTAGGGACCGCCTCGCCCTCCGTGCCCCAGAGCGGCTCCTGCGGTCTGCCGGGGGTGCCTTCCTGGAGGTCCCCCGTGTTAAACGGGGGGCTACAATGGAGAGGG
>QEPC01009046.1:1097994-1114085 GCA_003113815.1 Sphenodon punctatus | reverse complement strand
TCTGAAATCACCCTCTGTGAAGGGGTATTGGGTTTCGGTGGGAAGAGGGGGAGGTTATGTGCTGATTCGTCTGTAAAAGGAAGGGTTGCGGGGTGTGTGCGTGTGTTAAGAGTTATGCCCTGACTCATCTGTGAGAGGGTGGAAGGGACAATTATGGTAATTTTAATTGGGTTTTTAAGTTTGTGTAATTTTAATTGGCTTTTGTATTTCTGTGCAACCAATTTTCTTCTGTTTTGTAGCTGCTCTGAGACCCTTGGGAGAAGAGTAGGATATAAATCCAAAATAATAATAATAATAATAATAATAATAATAATAATAAATAACTGTACTATGTAAATACAGAGTTAAAACCATATGCAATTTACAACAACAAACAAAAACAGACAGAAAAACCCCCAGCAATGGCTTTCTTAAAGCATTTCTCAAATAAAAGCCTCATAAGGTGAGGCACATGGCTAAAGATATTGTATGTAGATTTTTCATAAAATAATGCTTACATTGAGTTTAAAAATTGCTTTTATTTAATATTTATTTGTTTGCTTATTATTTATATCCCACCCTTTCACATAGACTCAGGGTGTCTGACAATAAAAATATATAGAATTCTGTAAAACCAAATAAAACCCCATTAAAATCATTCCCATCCAAGCCTTCCAAACCCTATACCCACCCACTGAAAGCTTGGCCAGATAAAAAGGTCTTGCATTGCCTTCTAAAGATGCTCAGGCTCAAACTTTGACGAACCTCCAAGAGTTCCAAAGCTGTGGCACAGCCACAGAGAATGCTTCTCCGTGTGCTGACAGTGGCCTAAATTGTCTGAACCTGCTGCAATAATGGTACTTGCAAGAGGACACTCATGACTTATTTCTTTATTATAATAAATAATAAGGTTTTATAAAACCTTAAAATACTAAACCACAGTGTGGGGACCATTCTTTCAAACACTAAAGCCCATGCTTAATCCCATTGAATTCAGCAGACTGAAGCTCAACCTTGATAAGACGGAGGTGATGTTGGTGGGGAGAGCGAAGGGGGTGGTGGCCCCCCTGGTTGGGGGGGTTCGCCCTCCTATAGCTCAGCAGGTTCAGAGTCTGGGGGTTATACTGGATGCAGACCTTCGTCTGGAGCGGCAGGTGGAAGCAGTCGCTAAGGCTGCTTTCCGCCAGCTATATCTAGTGCGTAGACTGCGTCCGTATGTCTCCGGCCCGGACCTGGCCTCCTTCATCCATGCCTTCGTCACCTCAAGGCTCGACTACTGCAATGCGCTCTACGTGGGGCTTCCCTTGTTATTGGCTCGGAGGCTGCAGCTAGTGCAGAATGCGGCGGCTCGTCTTCTTACGGGGATGGGTCTCCGGGAGCACATTACACCCGTGCTCCGAGCTCTGCACTGGCTGCCGATAGCTTGCCGAGCCAAGTTCAAGGTGCTGGTGATGATCTACAAAGCCCTACATGGTCTCGGCCCCTCATACCTTAGGGACCGCCTCGCCCTCCGTGCCCCAGAGCGGCTCCTGCGGTCTGCCGGGGGTGCCTTCCTGGAGGTCCCCCGTGTTAAACGGGGGGCTACAATGGAGAGGGCATTCTCGGTAGTGGGGCCACGGCTATGGAACTCCCTTCCAGAGGAAGATCGCCTGGCCCCTAGCCTGCTAACATTCCGGCGAAGTTGTAAGACCTGGCTGTTCGCCCAGGCCTTTGGGATGGAGGGTGAGTAGGGTGGGTTTTTTTTAGTTCCCCCACCTATTTTTGGCTATTTTCAGTTTTTATGATTGTATCTAGCCCTGTTTTAATATTTTGTAATATTTATGATGACTTTTAACTGATTTTATTGTGTTTTAATGTATGGAAGCCGCCCCGAGCTGCGTGGCAGGAGGGGCGGGGTAGAAATTTATAAAATAAATAAATAAATCTCCTAATCCTGTGTAAACCTAAAGGTGTGCAATGAGTTTCTGTGAAATTAGAGTCTTCATTTCATACTCTGCACTACATAAGGTGTTTTCATATAGATGTGGTAGTGCTCACCCCCAAAGCAGATCCAGGGGTACACCCCCGCATCTGCCCACTTGCAGTCCTGCCTAGATTGAGTTTAAATAATCCAGTGGCTTCCAGAGCCCATGGTCTGCCCACACGATACCCCTCCGCCACACCACAGAGTTACAGACTAGAACATCACAACACTATGGGTATTTTCAGCAGTGATGCTACCACGCTTAGCCACACTTTGCTACACTTAAACCCACCCTGAGGTCACAACCACTGTCACTTCTGTTTGGCAGCAACCAGAAGTTCACCACACTTTGCCCCAAACTGTGGTAGCAGTTACCACTGGTTGTTATCTCAGAAAATAGCAGTGAACAGCCGATGGTAAGTGCTACCACAGTTTGGGGCAAAGTGTGGTAAGGCACACCATCATGTCTGTTCTGGGTATCAGCCTACCCCAGGGCAGGATGGTGACTGTAACCCCCAGATTGGGTGTATGTGTGGTAGCATCACTTTTAAAAATACCCTATTTTATTATTTATTTACTTTATTTATTTCAGTGTACTCTCTCCTGCACCCTCCTGCACAATAGCAGCTCGGGGTGGTGTACAACAATAATTCAATAAAACCAACAATACAAAATACCAGCTAAAAATTATTAAAACCATAAAATACTAAAAAGAGTGGAAATCAAAATCAAATCCCTCCCCCAACCTACCCGTTTCCCTCCCCAAAGGCCTGGTGGAACAGCCAGGTCTTACATTGTCTCCAAAAGGAGGGGAGGTCCAGAGCCAAGTGGGCCTCTTTTGGGAGGGAATTCCACAGCCTGGGTGTGGCCACCAAGAATTCCCTTCCCATCGTTGCTACCCATGAAACCAGGGGGACTTCAAGTCGGGTGTCCCTGGCCGACCGCAAGGGTTGTACCACGACCCGGGGCATGAGGCGGTCCTGCAGATAGGTGGGGCCCAGACTGTTTAGGGCTTTGAAGGTCACCACCAACACTTTGAATTGAGCCTGGGAGACAATAGGCATCCAGTGCAGAGGACGGAGCACTGGTGAAATGTGTGCTCGCGATGACCCGTCCTCATTAGAAGATAGGCCACCACATTCTGCACTTGCTGCAGTCTCCGAACTGTCACCAGAGTTAGCCCCACATAGAGTGCATTACAGTAGTCCAATCTCAAGGTGATGAAAGCATGGATGATGGTGGCCAGGTTGGAGTCCTATACTGCCGTAGCCGACATACCAGATATAATTGGCGAAAGACGCTCCCCGCCATACCCACCACCTGGAATCCAGATGGAGCTGTTAGGGATGTGCAAACACCGGGGGGTTCGGTGTTCAGCCCGTTTGGGCTTTGGCCGAACCCGAAACCATTCAGTTCAGCCTGTTTGGCCTGAACGGGTTCGGGAGAGGGGCTGAACCCATTTGGGTGGGGGGGGGTTTCCCTCCCCCCTCCAGGCTGCGCGGGTGGAAGGGGTCCCGGGGAGCACCTCCCTTCCACCTTGCCCAGCCTAGTATTTTTTTTTAAAACCCCCCACCCCAGGAGTCGCCCTACCTGCTGGTGCCAGGGCTCTGGCCCCGGCACCACCATGTAGGGTGATCCCTGGGGTGGGGCGTTAATTATTTTTTTTACGAGGCTGGCCAGGGTTGGGGAGGAGGTGCTCCCCAGCACCCCTTCCACCCGCGCAGCCTAGAGGGGGGGAGGGAAAACTGGCTTCCTTCCTGCCCCCCGCACCCCTGCCTGATCCGGTTCGGAACCTGAACTTTGTTCAGCCGGTTCGGGCAGGGGGCGGTTCGGATTCGGGGTGTTCGCAAATGGTCTGAACACCCCAAGTTCGGGCTGAACCCCAAACTTATGAACCACATTTGCACATCCCTAGGAGTTGTGAATCGAGACGTACCCCCCCAGACTATGAACCTGGGTGACATCACCCCCTCAGCCTTCCCCACCAGCATCACTTTTGTCTTGTCGGGATTCAATTTCAGATGGCTCGCCCTCCTCCAATCCCACTCTGCTGCCAGATGCTGAATAAGCACCGAAACTGCAGGGTCTGGGTCTGCAGAAATGGAGAAGTAAAGCTGTGTATCATCGGTGTACTGTTTGCTCCAGCATGAAAGAATCATGTGAAGAAGTCCAGTATTTGATGGGTGCTCCAAATATCCCCCAGACGTTTTGCTTGACTTAATTTAATAATAGCTGAATGTCTTTTAGTTTTTATTTTCTGCTTCCATGAACAGTATGCAGTTTAAGATTAATCCTTACATTACCTACACAAATTATCTAAAAACCAACAAATATGCTAAAACTGAACACCTCTTAAAACAACGCATTAATTTGCTTAAGACCCAATTAGACCCAATTGTGAGAAGTGCAATATTTGCCTAAATTACTTACGTCACTTCAACTTCCTACTGGTAAATTAAAGGAGGTGGTCAGGGAATGTGATGATTTATAACACAGCCATTCCAATAGTGACTGCATTGCAACAGTATATCTTCTTACCGCAACAACGAGATAACACATTCCAAATTACAGTTCAATTAACTAGAACTAAGGATTAGAAAATGATCACATAATTTTACTCTACAGTGAGTGTGGTTGCCATGTTGGTTTCAAATGTAAGAAATGGAGACAAAGTAGATCATATGATCTCTTTGACTGGACTTAGCACTGTTGGTGAAAACTTTCAGGCCAGATAGGAACCTTCCTCAGGCATGTAAGACTTCTTACATGTCTGAGGATTGGGCTGTAAAGACCTGAAAGCTTACACACTTTCAGCAACAGAAGGAAGTCCAGTGGAAGAACATAGTCCAACATTTTAAACCTTTATACATGCTTACATTCCTCTGGACTCAGGAAAGAAAATAAGCATGGGTCTATTGTTGTATAGGTGCTCTCTATACAATAAAATTATATGCAGAAAACTGCATGGATGCATGGAGTCTAGAGCTGAAACAGCTACCTGATTTGGTATCCGCAGGTAATGCCCACATTTTAAGGTGCCATTTTGGGTAGCTGAATCAGTACCCAAATACTGTTAAATACCAGAAAGAACAAAATGTCCATCTCTGTTTTTTGAGTACCCCAAATTACCCCCAAACCCGGAAAAATACCCCATCCCCCCCCCCCAAATCTAGGACAGGAAATAAAAAATCTAGGACCCGGCATGTGAAAAATCAGGACAAAATGGCATTTCAGTATGTCAGTATTTTTAGTATTTCATGTATCCGATCAGACACCATTTCAGGTACAGAAAAGTACCCCAAATTCTCAAATCTAAATGGGTACTGCAAATTCAACAGGTACACCTGTTTCAGCTCTAATGGTGACAGGAATATTGCAGAAATCACACAAAACTCATCTCTCATTTGTTCCTACGCATGAAATACTCTGTTATTAATATTAAGACAATGCTCTCAGTGAAATAGCTACAGTTCCCTCAGACATATTTGTTACAAAAATAATGTGAGAGTAGCAGACACTGACCCTCACAGAGTGGGAAGGCAGGATATACGGACGTTGCAGAAGACTAAATGATTTCTTAGGAAATTGTTTAGAACAATTTTATTTGTAGTTATCCTCTACACCCTCCACCATGCCTGACTAAGCACATATTGCTTAAAAGGAGCAAGAACTTAATTCTGTGTCATTTGTTAATTTTGGCTGGACAAGCCAAAACTTATATTACTTTTACAAGTATCACATTTTGTAGTTGATTCTCCTACTCTTATCCTCCACCGATTCATCCATAGATTTCAATGAACGCAGACAAAACTGTTAGTTTGACACTTTTCTATGATCACTTTTTATTGAATGGCATAATGAAGGGCTTTATCCTTCAGTTGTGGGGGAGGTGAGGGTCACGCCCTTGTCATGGTCAGATCATTATCTCCTAAAGGCCAGTGTCTCAGCGCACCACCCCCAGAAGGGGAATGGACCAGTTAGGTTGGTCCGCCCCCGGAGGCTGATGGAACCTCAACGGTTCCAGGACGCTCTGGGGGATTTAACCTTAGACCTTGACAGCCACTCTGCTGATGAACTCATCCGGGCTTGGCATACCTTGCTCAGGGAGGCCATTGACAGGGTGGCTCTGAGATGTCTCCTACCCCTGTCTCATCACTGCAGGGCCCCTTGGTCTACTGAGGGGCTGCGGTGTATGAAACAAGTAGGTAGGCAACTAGAGCGATGCTGGCCCCGGATTCGTGCTGAATCCGACTGATTTCTCTATAGGCCCATTTGTGGTCCTATGTTGAGGCTGTGAGGATGGCAAAGAGTTCTTAGCTGCCCTCATAGTGTCTGCAAAGTTGCGTCCAGTGGAGCTGTTCTGGGTGGTGTGGGGGCTGGTCAGCCCAGCCTCCCTCCACCTGGACGGGGACTTGTCCCAGGCCTGCTGTTGTTATTATTATTATTATTATTATTATTATTATTATTATTATTTTATTTTATTATAAACATTCATATAGCGCCTGTCATGTACCTGGCGCTGTACAGAACATAGACATAGACGCGGTCCCTGCCTGTGGCTTACAATCTAAAAGACAAGGAGGGGGAGACAGGGAGAGGGGACAGTGGGAGAGAAAGGGGAGAAGGCAAACATTCAAGCAGATGCGAAGTCTCAGGTGCTTGTGCTTGACTTGGTTACAATCAGGTTGTTTGCAGCAGTCTGCAGAGGAGGGCAGACAGTAAGTATATGGGGAATGACTAGCAGGCATTGGGAAAGGCAGCAAGGAAAAAATGGGACTTGAGGAGGGATTTGAAGGAGCGGAGGGAGGAGGCAAGGCGGATGTGGGTAGGGACAGTGAGGGAGAAGGGTCGAAGGCGGTTAGGTGAGTAGGAGAAACGAGGGAGAGTGAGGGAGGGGACAGAGGAAGAGCGGAGAGCACGTTCAGCAGTGTGTAGGGAGATTAGGTTCAAGAGGTAAGGGGGAGCTTGGTCGTGGAGTGTTTTGAACGTGAATACCATGAGTTTAAACAGGATACATTCAGGAAGAGGGAAACAGTGAAGAGAGAAGAGGAGAGGCTGCACATGGTCGAAGCAACAAATGTTCAAAGTGTTCCCTGAAGTGTGTTAACTTCTCCTACCCCTCCACTACAGAGAGCTAGAAGTGATGACCAGTGAAGGCAGATGGTGGTGAGACAAGGAGAGTAGGGGGATGGGACCAAGCTTAGCAGAACAGCACTAGAGAAAGGGATTCAGGACCAGAAAGGGGGAAATATATATATATTGCCAAGGCCAGTCTATGCTATGGCAGAGAATGCATCGACAATCTCCCTTCTCCCTACATAGATAGACACACGGAGCACCACAGAACGCATCCTCTGTCCCATCTGGACCTGGATCAATCTCCCTTCCCAGCTCAGTCCCATCCTTCCAGACATGCTCTCTCATGCCTACATTAAATCCAACGCCCTCTTGCTTGCCCTCGTCCCAAACCCCTGCACTTGGAAATGATCCATGCAGTCTGACCGAGAAAACCGCCCCCCCCAGACATCCCCATCTACTTTGCAGAGAAGATCGCTCGGATCCAGAGCAACATTGACACTGGATTAGGGGCAGTAGAGGTGAAGCACGAGGGGATGGAGGCTCTGTCTGGTACATTTTCTGGGGATGAGTTTCAGGAAGTGATGCCAGCTGATGTGGATGTTCTGGGGTCTGTTATAGCCACCAGTTGTGAATTAGACCCATGCCCGTCCTGGTTGGTGAAAGCCTCCAGGGAGACTCTGGAGATGGTGCTGGAGAGGGTAATCAATGCATCCCTTCGGCAGGGGAGATTGCCCCCCAGTCTCAAGAAGGCTGTGGTGTGCCCCCTGCTGAAGAAGTCATCTTGGGATGTGGATGCACTCGCCAGCTATCGACCTGTCTCTTACCTTCCCTTTTTAGGGAAAATATATATTTTCTCTTACCTTACCTTCTCTTACCTTCCCTTTTTAGGGAAGGTTATTGAATGGGCAGTGGCACTGCAGCCCCAGGTGCATCTTGACAGCTTCGGTTTCCTTGACCCATTTCAATTGGGGTTCCACCCCGGCTATGGCACAGAGATGGCTTAGTGGCCTTGATGGATGATCTTTATCAGGAGATGGACGCAGGATCTTTGACACTTCTGGTCCTGATAGATCTCTCGGCTGCTTTTGATACAGTGGACCATGGGCTGCTGTTGAGACGGTTGCGAGCCCTGGGAGGTCTGGACGGGACTGTCCTTGGGTGATTCTGCTCATTCCTCTCAGGGAGAAGCCAGTGGGTTGTCCTGGGGGCTGAATCTTCCAGCCCCCAGGCCCTGGAATGTGATGTTCTGCAAGGTTCCATTCTGTCTCCATTATTGTTTAATGTATATATGCAGCCCTCGGGGGAGATCGTGAGAGGGTTTGGTATGTGTTGCCACCAATATACTGATGACACCCAACTTTACCTCTCCTTTTCAACTGACCTAGGTTCTGCTGTCTCAGTACTGTCCCAATGTTTGGAGGCTGAGGCGGATTGGTTGTGGCAGAGCAGACTGAAGCTCAGTCCTGACAAGATGGAGGTGATGGCAGTGAGTAGGGCGAAGGAGGTGTCAGCTTCCCTCGTAAAGGGGGTCCACCCTCCTGTAGCCGAGCAGGTTCGGAGTCTGGGAGTATTGTTGGATTCAGATCTCCGTCTGGATTGGCAGGTGGAGACAGTGGCCAAAGCTGCCTTCCGCCAGCTATATGTGGTGCAGAGGCTGTGTCCATATATTTCCAGACCCGACCTGGCCACCCTCATACATGCCTTCATCACCTCAAGGCTGGACTACTGCAATGCGCTCTATGTGGGGCTTCCCTTGATGCTGGTTTGGAGGCTGCAGCTGGTGCAGAACACGGTGACTCATCTTCTTACAGGGACGAGCCAACGGGAGCATATTACCCCCATGCTCTGCGCGCTGCACTGGCTGCCTATAGCATACCGAGCCAGATTCAAGGTGTTGGTGTTGGCCTATAAAGCCCTACACGGTCTTGACCCTTCATACCTCAGGGATCACCTCACCCTCCACACCCCAGAGTGACACCTTTGGTCTGCCGGGGGTGCCTTCTTGGAGGTCCCCCGTGTAAAATGGGGGGCCACAATGGGGAGGGCGTTCTCGGTGGTTGTCCCTTGACTATGGAACTCCCTCCTGGAGGAAGCCTGTATGGCCCCAAGTTTGTTGGCTTTCCGCCAGACCTACAAAACCTGGCTGTTCTCCCAGGCCTTCGGAGGACGGGAGGGTGGGTTGGGATAAAATTCTGGTGGGTGGTTGTCTTTAGAAGGAGTTTTAGATGTTTTAATATTTGTGTTCCATTGTTTTTTTAAACTATTGTTATTTTGTATGTTGTAAGCCACCCTGAGATGCCATGGGCATGAGGGGGCGACTAAGAAATATAAATAAGTAAATAAATAAATAAATAAATAAATTTCTCCTAGTATTCCAGAGAGTGTGTGATTGCCACATTGGTCTCGAGTGCCTCTTACTGTCTCTCTTAGTATATATTCACACAATGTATTCCCAGTGGAGGAAGGGACATGGAGCATAGGGGAATTTTCACCCTTGGCAGGATTCGGCCTGACTACCAAACAGACGTGTCAATGACCCAGACTGGGGGGAGGGTGGGGCAATGTGTGGATTTGGGTCTGCACAGTCCTGCCCCTGGCCCCCGCACTGCTCAGCGCAGCCCGCCCTCCTCCCTGATGGGTGGTCATGGTGGCCTGTCAGTCTACCGCACCTGCCCGGAACAGCCCTGAACCTGGACTGGGGTCAGGTAGAGTGGGCCGTCAAATGTTACGGACTGCTCTACCCTGGTCCAGAGTTGCGTTGCACGGGCTGTGGCAGCGCTTAGTGCCCCAGGCTGTGCCTTGGCAATGGGCCCAGGCTAAAAACTGCCACGGTCCATGAAAACCCTGGGTCTGGCCCGGGGAAACATCTGGCAGGCCTTTCAAATGTGACGGGACCATCAGTGGCCACACGGGTTAAAGTGTGGCCATCTGTGGTACCGTCACATTTGAAAACACCCATAGTGTTTCAATGGGGGATATATTGACTTGCCCCACATGGGGGAAGGCAGAGGAGGGTTTGTGGTGTAAGTTTGCATGGTTTGCTTACACCATAACCCCCTTCACACAACTCTCTAGCGCTGTTCATGGGAGAAACAGCAGGGCTGTGCTCCATGTTTCTTCTCCTATTGGGAGATTTTTGTTTGAATGCACTCTTTAACATGCATTTGCAACAGGATGAAGAATTCTTTCAGCTTTTATTTCACTATAGTAAAAATATCCTGCTTTATCTCTCATAAAACTATCATAAAAAGAGAAGAGGAAGCAATTTGTCTTTGAATTCAAACTACATTAAAAAGGCTGAAAGTACTGTGTATTTTCTGTTCAGATGGCTATAAAATCCACATTTGTCCTCGTAAAGGTTTCATTCACAAAGATTGCTTGTTTTTTGTCCAAAAGTGCTTTGCTGATATGCAATCCTTAAGGTCTGGCAAAGGTCCATTGTGCTTTCCTGCCAGGCACATGTGCACCCTAAGACCAAAATGGTGATGGGGGGGGGAAGTTCTAAGTTAGAGAATGAAACGTTTGTGGTTTTCTCTGGTGGGTGTTCATGTTTCCAATTAGCTACTAATATGGGCAACATCAATAACAAAATACACATTCCTAGTAGTGGTTAAAAGAACTGGTAGATTTTTTATTTTTTTTAAAAAATCCACAAACTGCTTAACAATGGCAAATATTTCTGCGCAGAAGAATTTTGGCAAAACCATTTCCCAAAATATTGACTATTTGAAAATGTCTGGCTGCACTGTATCATTTAGGGCTACATCCTGTGGGGTGCTAGGGCCTCTTGCTCCAACCTAGCATGGATTCGTGCATGTGCTGTCCTTGAATCACCAGGTTTTGATGGGACTATTCACCTACTTGTTTACTTTTCTGCATTAGAGCCAAGAGGCACAATACTTTGCATTACTGAACTCTTGGGAGCCAGTATCAGAGACAGGTTGGGGCTGGATATCCATGGATGGCATCAGATGTCTACACAGATTAACACTTTCATTGATTGAACAGATTCTCTGATTGAGCTGGTAGTATTCAGAGGTGGTATTGGGATCACTCAGACTTATTGTCTTGGGTGACTTCAACATGCACACTGAGGCAAACCTTACAGGGCTGGAGCAAGACTTCACGGCCTCCATAACAACCATGGGTCTATCCCAGGTAATATCTGGCTTGATGCATGAGACAGAATACATGTTGGACTTACTTTTTTGCACCACCTGGAAACATGGGCTTCTGTTATTGGGGGTGTTGTTGTGAAGACGCGTTGTCATGATTGGATCATCACCATCATTACCTTCCAAGGGCACGGATCTCTGCCTTCCTAAGCCCTCACCAGGATAGAAGACCAGTTAGGTTGTTCTGCCTATGGAGACTAATGGAGCCAATTGGATTTCAGAACTCTCTGGAGGATATACCCACTGACTTTAATGGCTTCTCTGTCGATGGCCTGGGCTGGTAGAGTTGTGGAGTAGAACTCTGACCTTGGCCATCAATACAGTCACACCCAGGCATCCGTTCCCACCATTTTGACAGCAGGCTACGCTTAGAGCGCCAGTGGTGCTCGCCTTGTGCTGAAGTTGTCCAATTGCTCTGTAGATTCCTTTTGAAGGACTATGGCATGGTTAGGGGAGTGGCAAGGAGAGCTTCCCTCACTGCTACCAGTGTCTGTAAAGTCCCATTCAGCAGACCTGTTCTGGGTGGTTAATCCAGCTTGTCTCCGCCCAGTATCTGAGTCATCTAATGCTCACTTTGAGGCATTTGCTACCTACTTTACAGACAAAATCACTCATATTCACCACTTGAAGACAATTTAGGGGCTGCTAGTTTGACTGCAGAGTTAAAATTGGGGAAGTTTAGTCCTGCCCTTTTATCTGGATCAGTTTCAGTTAGTGATTCCAGTGATACAGAGTGCATGCTTGGGATATTGGGGGCGACTAGTTTTTAACTAGATCAGTGTCGATCCTGGCTGATGAAAGCCAGCTGGGAAACATTGTGGTCTTTGCTGACTGGGGCTGTCAATGCCTCCTTTCAGGAAGATAGGATGCCAGATGCCCACTGTGGATGTCTGTTCACTGCTCAAGAAACCATCACTTCATGCTGACTTTCTGACCAGTTACCACCCTGTCTCTTCCTTTCCCTTTTAAAGGAAGGTTATTGAATGGGTAGTCACTTAGCATCTTCAGGTGTTCTTGATGTTATGGGAATCTTGGACCCTCGTCAGACTGCCTTTCATCCTGGGTATGGTACTGAGACTGTGCTTGTGGCCCTGATCTATGCTCTTCACCTGGAGATCGACCAGGGAAATCATACCCTGTTGATCCTGTTCAGTGTCTCAGTGGCCTTTGATACAGTGGATCAGGAAGTCTTGTTGAGGCAACTGTGGGATTTGGTAAAGGTGCACAGGGCTGCTCTTGGGTAGTTTTCTTTTTTCCTCTCCGGGAGGTCCCAGCTGGTTGTAATGGACAATTACTTGTCATCCTCACAGAAACTCCCCTGTCAGGTCCCACAGATTTGCATTCTTTCTTTCCTCTTGCTCAAGGTGTGTCTGAGACCACTAAGGAAGATTGTGCATAGTTTTTGGGTGTGGTGCCATCAGTATGCTGATGACACCCAGCTCTAATAACTCTCCTTTCCATCCAACCCAGGTCTTGCAGTCCCAGTACTTATACAGTGTTTGGCTGCCACTGAGGATTGGATGTGGGCAAGCCAATTGAAACTGAATCCACACAAGACTGAAGAGATGATTGCTAGCCAGCCTTATCTGTTATTGATGGGGTCCAACCTCCTCTGGTCACTCAGGTTTGCAGCCTGGGGGTGCTCCTGGGTCCATTGTCATACCTGGAACATCAAGTTGGTGCAGTGGCCAAGAGCACTTTTTACCAACTCCATCTGGTGAGGAGGCTGCAATGTTTTCGATCTGATTCAGATCTGGCCATTGTCATCCAGGCTTTTGTAACCTAGAGTACACTACTGCAATTACTCTGCATGTGACTAACTTTGAAAACTGTTTGGAGACTCTAGCTGGTGCAGAATATGATGCCCCGCCTTCTGACAGAGCGGGTCTCTGAGAACACATTACACCAGAGCTCCAATGTCTACACAGAGCCACAGTTCCTATAGTGGGGGTGCACACAGGGCAGCAGCACAGTCGGGCAGGTGAGTCAGCCCTGCACAGGGGCAGCTGGGCCATTCCCTGGGCTGACTTACCCACCCGGCTACGCTGCTGTTTCTAAACCTGCACCCACCCCCACTGTGGAAACTGTGGCATGCCACCCAGCTCAACTTACCAGCAGGCCAGGCTGGAAGGAGCAGTGGGAGCAGCAGCCGGAGGAGGAGCAGCACAGCTGGGTGGGTGGGTCAGCCTGTAGAGTATATGGGGGCAGGAGCATCCCAGGGCATCCTGGAAAGTCCCAGAAAGACCCACATTTTCAGTCATCTGGTCACCCAAGGTAACAAGGGGCCAGGTATTCCCACTGGGTGCCTGCTGGGGGTGCCCCAAAATATGGATATTACCCATGGGTAGCATATGTGCTACCTGCTGCACCCCTAGTCTGGGGGTGTGGTGGTGAGAGTGGTTTTAATTGGAATTTTAGATGGTTTATTTTTTTACTGTTTTTTATATCTGTATGTATTGTGAGCTGCCCTGAGCCTTCAAGGAAGGATGAAATCCAAATCTAAATAAATAAATAAATACATCTCAGGGCTGTTTGGCCTTTCCAATAACATGTATATCAAGGGCACTACATCAACTTTGCAGCAACATCCTCCTAAAAATAACAAGACTGCAGAACCATGTCCTTTTGAGAGGCTGCGTCTAACAAACTCCATCTTTTTGGCCTGTTCACCCAGGCCTTCGGGGGTGGGGGGTGGGTTAGGGTTAGGGTTATGGTGTTTTGCCCCCATCCTGTTTTACTGTTTTAACTTCCGTGGCCTTGTTTTAAATATTGCTGTTTGTTTTATAATGTTTTTATGTATTTGAAAACTGTTGGAAGCAGCCCCGAGCTGGTTGGTTACAGGAGGGTGCGGGGTATAAATAAATAAATAAATAAATAAATGTTTCTGGCTCTAACTATTAAGCCCTCAATGGGTGTTTTTAGATGGATGCAGGGGTCCTCACCCCTGGCTCGGTTGCAGCCTTGTCTGGGTCTGTATCAAATGGACTGGCGGCTGCTGCGGCCCACGGTCTGCCTGCATGGAGTGCCATCCCCCACACCATAGAGTTCTGGGTGGATTGCCCAAGGCTCCAGGCTGCCGCCTGCAACCTTATGGTGTTGCTCGGGGCAACCCCAGCTGAGAGTAGAGTTGCAGCAGCAGCTATCCACCAGATGCACAGCAGTCCCATCTCTGGCCTATGCCCCAGGTTTGGACAACCCACTCCTCTGGCAGTGCTCCTGGATGTCACAGAGCACCACAAAGTGGGGCTGCCCTAGAACAGGCACAGCCTGTTCTGCCTTTGCTTCGGCTGCACTTCTGGTGGGTTGCCTTTTAATGGATGGGCCACCAGCGAGGGAGGTGGAGCAGAGACGGGGCTGCTGTCCATCTGTTACAGTTGTTGCATAGGAAATCTTTAGTGACAGCACATATCCACAAAACAAAATTGATGAGATCTCTTCCCTTTTCTTTGAAATCCACAGAGACTGTGGTTGCCATGTTGGTCCCGAGTGACAGAGGTGGAGACAAAATAGTTAAAATGATAACTTTTATTGGACCAACTATTGTTGGTGCAAATGTGGAAGGTTTCGGACCTCACAGGGTCCTTCCTCAGGAGTTCTGACTCCTACTTTTCAAATCAAACTTTATTGTGGTTGCTCGAAGGCATCACAAATTTAAAATAATTTAAAAAACAAAACAAATAAAAGTAATAAAATAAGATAAACATTATACAAAATTATACAGCCACCCACAGTGAAGCAAAGGGCCAGAGTCACAGAAGGTGGAAAGGGTATAAAATATTAGACACTTCCCAGGGCAGCTTTTCTAGTTTTAATGGCTGAAGCACAAAACTTCACCACATGTGCAGTTATAGTAGAGTCAGAATTCCTCAAAAGATAAACCAAAACTTCGTGCTGGCTACAAACCCTCATACTTAAAATAATTGGTTTGAGAATTTTAGTGTGTAAATCACTGTACAAGTGACAATCAAAGAATATGTGGGAGAATGATTCTACTGACCGCTGTACACACTGTACACCACTGTGCATTTACATAAATGGAGATGTTGGGGGACATTTGATATCCCACCTTCTGTCACAGCTGAGGGTAATAAGCTAAACCTGACCACGGTAAAGGCATTCCACAGGAACCATTTATCTAATGAAGATAAGTAAGGAGCTCCTGCTACCTGGGTTGTAAAACATTTATATACCTCCGCAATCCTTTGGGAGTCAATTGCTGCATTTAAGGATTATTTATCCTGGTCTGTGATGTGCAATTTGAGCAGGATAAGAGCGTCACTGTAAGGCATGGAAAGTAAATAGTTATAAAAAAATCCTGATTCTGGAGCATCAAAAGAATACTTTTTTCCCAGGGACCAGCTACTGGTAAAAGGAACGCTGAGCGGGCCAAGCCATGCTGGATACTATGACCTAAATGCAGTCAGAACTTCAGAATTATGGAGCCACACTAGTGGCTCCATTAGTTAAGGCGGAGCTAATGTTCTTCATTGAGAGTTCCATTGATTTCAATGGGAGTTTTCAGGGCAATTTCCTCTGGCTTGCAACTGCATTGACAGGGTTTTCTCTTTGATCTTCTTAGTAAGAGAGAATCTGGTTGCATACAGAAGTCAAGAAATGGTCAGGGTATGTGCTTCTCATTTCACATTGTGAAATGGAGTAGTGGAAGATGTTTATTTTATTTATTTTATGTTTTATTTATGTATGTGTAGCTCCCCCCACCTTTGGGGACTAGCAAGTGCTTAGCCTGCACTTGCAGTGAGACCGCCACTAGGGGTCAGAAGAGAACAACTGAGTGAGTTGCAGGGAGGGAGGGAGAAGGGAGACAAGATGGCTGCTTGAGGAGAGGCTGAGAAGGCCTGGCAGAAGAAACAGGTGTGCTAAATCAGCAGCACAAA